>CM039680.1:140392974-140565975 GCA_022537955.1 Schmidtea mediterranea | reverse complement strand
AGATTATCTTCTCATTGCATCAGTGACTGTACCAAATGAATATAAATGCTTCGAATCCATCCATTTTGACGCTGAGAAAGATGAATTTGGAGGATATGGTTTAGTCACTGCTCATACAGATATTAATGTATATTTGTTTGACTATACGAGGCATCCCAGCAAGCCAGATCAAAATGGCAAATGCAAGCCCGATCTCGTTCTCCAAGGACATTTTCAGGAAGGTTTTGGATTTTCTTGGAACATCAAAGACGCTGGTGTATTACTTAGTTCTGCAGTGAATGGAACAATTCAATTGTGGGATATTAATTGTACTCCAGAAAATAAAATGGAATTCACCAAATATATATAATAATAATAATAATAATAATAATAATAATAATAATAATAATAATAATAATAATAATAATATCGATTTTATTATAGTATATAGTATAATTATTATTATTTTTTCTGATACAAGAAAATACAAGAAAATTGTAAAATAAATCAAAAAATTACAAAACTTTTTATAATGGCAGACGAAATAGATAAAATATTCTTCATAAACCCAACATCATAACCAAAAATAAATTTACCTGAATATATTGTTCAAATAAATGTTCCCACTTAATTTCGCTATTTCTGCTAAAGGTAAATGTTTACTGAGTCTAGCAGAGGTAAAAAAAGAGAAGTTTTTTTTCTTATATTATTTTCATAAAATATTATGAAAGCAATATCAAATAATCCTTTTCTGTCCAGATACGAGAAGAGAATTATTCTTTGAAGTTATGGGAGAAACATATTGTGCAATTATGGTTTCAAAGGAAAATTCTCAATCGGTCCGACTGTTGGGAGGTAGTTTTTACGAATTCATTCAAAATTTGGATTTCCTTCACACGACTGCCATGGCAAAATATCCTAAAGCCGACATTCCACTTTTTCGAATGGACACAGAAGGCGCATCATTAAACAAAATGAGACTTCATTACTATTCCAAGCGGGAATATCTCAGTAGAATGGTAGAAAGTAAACACTTTTTCAATAACTTTATTCGAATAACTCTTCAAAATAAATAATAAATCAATTAAAACAAGATTTTATTTTATTTTTATTTCAACTTTATAAATTTATTATTTATTAAATTATTCTTAACTTTGCTAAAACAAGCCCATTATTTCAAATAGTAAGCTACCTTTATCTTTACTTGTTTTCTAACTACAAACCAATAGACGCCAAACATGGAAAACCTTTATGAAGAAATTAACATTTTAATCTTATCATAAAGAGCCACTTTAAGCTTACATCTAAGATAAAATGACCAGGCATCACGAATTATGCAGGAATGTTCAAAATTTGAGTTGTTTGTCCACGGAAAACTGTGCGAAAAAGTGACCCGCGTTTTAAATGATACACTTTTATCATTTTAGTAATTAAATCTTTCAACATTTTCACAAATTTTCTGTTTCCTCTACTTCATATTAGATAGTACTTTCCTATTAAGTGGCAACAAATGAGGTATCAAATCATTTGTAGTAGAAATATATTTTGTTTAATAAATTTGCTAGAAATTTTATTTTTAATTTTATAGTAATTAATGCATTAGGCCCCTTCAAATATGGATAGTTGAATTTCTAAAAACTAGGAGCTTGCCCGTCCTAGAATGGATATGATACCGTCGTTCCCGCCCTGTTGTTGTAAAAATCTAAACAATTTTAATCATACAACATTACACTATTTAAATCTATCCCTTTCAACGATAAAACCACCCAAAGTTTCATGAAATCATGGAGTTTATGCCCAGATTCGGCTTTTTCGTCAAAAATTGACTTAAAAATGACCTTGTTAGACTGAAATTCCAACCATTTAAACAAAAATTCCAAAAAAATAGCGGCTTCATTAAAACAAAAATTTTAAATGGCGACCACTCCCATTTTAATACTAAACACCTATGCAAAATTTCAAGGGGCTATCTAAAACGGCCTGAGAGATAAACCCAAAAATTTATAGCGTTCCAGTTACTCACTCACTCACTCAGTGATGAGCGTAAATATATTTGTAAATTATCAAAATGATTCAATGAAAAACATTATAAAAAACTTTGAATTTACGCAAGGACAAATTTCAGAACTTTTAAAATATTTTCAGTATTTTTTTTAATTTTACCCACTGTTGGGTTTTGATATGAAGAAAAATGTAGATGGAATTTAGAAACTGAGAATGAAGCCGGTGGGTAAAATATACGACTGTGGAAATATAATAAAATAAAAAAACTTTGGATACGACTTAGGAAAATGTTTCCGAAAGTAGACCAGATGAACACAGTAAAATATTTATTGGTAATTCTGACATTTAAAAGTAAAACAAACTATAATTTAAATTTAACTACGGTTTTTTATAAATTTTTATTTTGTTTAAACAGGTTTACTGCGATGCATAGGAAAAACGGTTTTTAAAAAAGAAATTGACATTCGTATAATAAGCGAAAATCACGAAGATGATAGATATCACGTCATCTATTCAGTCATTCTTGACGAATTCCGAATGGAACAGGAAGTTCCTCCAACGATGGTGGCACAGACAAAAAAAAATGGTGAAAACCAATTGCACAATGTAGAAGTTGAACACCAAAAGGAAAAACTTGATCACCTTCGAATGGTAGCAGCGCAATGCTTAGCACACTTTCCGATTTACCAATTTCTTCTTTCCAGGAATTCGGAGATGATGCTTTGCCAGTCAATAGGTTCAGATCTGATAGATCAAAACTGAAAGCTTCAACAAGAATGTTAGTATTTTATAAAAACGTTAAGCCTCGAATTCCAGCATCTTTATTACTGGATGCGTCGGACTTCTGTGATATATTTCCCTATCATATTATTTTTGATTCCTCAATGAACTTAAAACAAGCTGGCATTCAAATGCAACTGATAGTTCAAGGTAAAGCTTTTATTACTTTTGTAGTTATACAATTAGATATTCACTAAATATATATTCAATGATTGAAACTTTTTTGGATCAGATTCGTTGAAATATGTTAAAAAATAGTAGTGAGCAATGTATCGCGAGAGCAGTTTGCCTCGTAGGAAATTTGTCTTCAAAATTTCTCGAAACCCCCCTCCCAACAAAAAATTATTTTAAGAGGAGTAATTAAATTTTGTTTAAATGAAATGGAATGAATGTCTTAATTTTTATCTTTTTTTATCTTCTGGGTTGAGAGATAAATTCCGTTTAACAACCGATATAGAAAATGGAAAAAGGTAACCGTTTTGGTATTTTAAAGTTAATGATGTTGTATCATTTTTTTCTGTTATTTATTAAATGGAGACCCACGTATTTACATGTTTAGTTCTTTCTTAAAAAACAACAACGGCAAAGAAATTTGTCTTATCCATTTTCTACGTGGAATTCATTTTATTTTATTTTCAATTTTTACTGTAAGTGTATAGAAACCCTTGGGAGTCGAGAACTTAAATATCGAGTTTGATATGTGTGTCTATATATATAAATGTTACATATGCAAAAAGGTGATTAATTGTATCGCTGACATAAAGCTCTCTTGTTTTCATTCTCCAGAATGAAGGCTGCCATTTGTATTTTCTGAATCTTTCATTTTTAATTGTAATAGCTTAACTATCTGGAAGTTCATAACTCTTTTCAAGCGACGATGAATAAACTGCATTTTTCATTTCTTCTTCTAAATCAAGATCAATATAACATAAGTTTTCTTTGATATATCAGACAATTTCTCTTTCGGTTGTAGTTGTAAAACTGTAACCTGGTTCTGTCAGGATTTTCTTTAAATAATCTGTCAAATCTCTTCCAGCCACATCCATTCTACAAATTGCATATGACAGCGCATAGCCTTCACAAATTGGTACGGTATGTGATACAATTACGGTTACTGAAACAGAAAAACCGATCCGAAAATCCGCGGTTTTTTCTCATGTATTCGAATCCGATATCCGTTAACTAATTTTTTAAAGTTTCTTAAATTAAATTAAAACATTATTTTCTGATTTTATCATATTAAAAATTATATTGATCGGTTATCAGATATCTCACGGTTTTCAAAAATCCAAAATTGAATCCTGTGGATATCAAAATACTGGATTTTCAGAAACTCTAGATACAATATCTCCAGAATCGAGAATGATACCCGTTATACGCCAAGATTCATCGAAAGAGGGAAGTTATTGAATATCGAGGAGAATTTCTTCACCATCATCTAACAAAGTTGCGTTTGTTGCAGCAATAGATTTAAAATGAACAGATATATCTTTATCGCAGCGTTCATTGTCAACACTAATAAATCCATATCTATTCTTCGAGTTAAACCATTTAACATTTCAAATAACTTGAAATTGAGTCATGATTGAATTCTCACCAAACACAATCAAAATATTCCAAATCAAAGAAAATTTATTATGATAAATTCAAAATAATTCCAACAGTTCGAAAACAACAGCCAGATCACCAAAACTCAATAAATTAAAAAATTCCAAAAAACTGCCTGAGATAAAACAACACTTAATAAGCAAAACGTACATAAAATCTAAAAACTATTCTCGCCTGTGTACGTACACAAATAAATATGTAACAGGAATTCACTCCCGTTTAAAGTAAACAGAGAACAGTAGTAAATATAAATGAAATTTTAAAGAAACAAGCCAATTTCAAAAAGTGGCACAGTTAATTTAACTTTATCTCGTTAAAAATATATTTCTTTGTATTAGTTTCTTACTATCTTTCTCAAAAACTTTACATTTTTTCTACAAACCTTTTACTATTTTGTTCCTAGTGTAATTTACAATTAAATTTTATGAATATATCTCACTACAGTGGTAAATGATTAAACTTTCTTGTAGAATTTCGGGACGAAAATGAAAGTATCACCAAGCATCTTGAGCTGGTGCACCCGGGACGTTGCGACTTCAACTTCTTTAATATTCAAAAGTACATAGCCTGTCCACATGTGCTGAAGACTCGACATAATAATCTCACGGGCAATTTTACACCGAAAGGGGGAGTTCTGTATTTTAGAGGTAAGTTTTTACAGTTTATTACTCAGTAACATCCTTTTTTAGATTTTAGAAATAATAAGATAAAGATTTTTAAAATAAAAATCACAAAAATTGAATCTTTAAAATTCAGTAGTTCGCATTGATAATAAAGTATAATAATTTGTAAAATATAATGGAAAAGATACAGTTTCATAAGCCAAAACTTGAAGTATAAAAATGAAGTGGTCTTAATGGATTTCTTTAATTGAATAAAAAATAGTTGCAATTATTTAGGTAGCATCTTTATTTGTTACTTATTACTGTAAATAGTATGTTATAATTAATTAAATATTATCAGTGGCGTTGTGAGGATTTCTGAAACTAGGTGACAAGTTGTAAAAAAAGAATCCAAAGAACGTACAAATAGGTGGTAATTTTAGGTAATTTTACAATCCAAGATTAAGAATATAATGACAATAGACCGTTTATGTTAAAGCTGTCTTGTAGTTTACAGCAAATTAATTTTCATAGCCTTAACTGAGAGAAAATCTGAAATATAATAGTTAAGAATATAAAGGTTGTTCCGAAAATTTGCGTTATGTATGGAAATTTATCTGTAGTCATAATAAAACAAAGAGACATTAATTAATAATTACTTTTTTATGCAATTGTAATTAAATACAGTAGGAAAAAAGTTTATGGATTTAATTTTTTTATTTTAATTTGTTAATATAATTAACAAAATTATATTAGTTCATTAATTTTTATTAGTAGAAAATTTAATGTAAAAAGTTTAAAATAAAATTTTTCATGGTTTATTTTGGAGATTATTTAGTTAAAAAATTAATTGTTGGTGATATTTTATCACCATTTTACAAATTATAAATAATAATTTAATTAATTACAGAATTTCCGTTCTTGCAATTTTTGTGCTTTTCACTTATTTTTACACTTTACTGCTAATTTATAAGTTTTATTATATACTAAATTTGCTCGAAATTTTAAATAAAATTTAATTGATAACATTAAAACAAATTAAGATAATATTTATTTTCTTTCCTTCATGATCTGAAGAAATATCTGAATTTTCTGACTTTATAAATTTCCCAGATTCAAATTATGGACTTTGCTGTAAAATAAACAATTAAATAATAATAAACTCAAAAAAATTAATTAAGTCATAAATTTTATATAATAAAAGTGTTTTGTTGAAAAATAGATGTAGTTAATTTGATTTTCAAATGATGAAAATAAGTCAAAATTATAAGAAATTAACCCTTAACCAGTGGTTCCAAAACCTTTTCAGAATACAGCCAACTTTTCAAGGAAAAATTCTTTTAACACCCCTTATTATAATAGTTTTCCTTGTTCGAGCAATTTGATATTTTCGATGTAATAAGATAAATTATAATTCCAAATTTATATTTATTATTAATTTGATTGCAAAATCACAAAAATTATTAATTTTAAAGTGTCTGTTATTAATTTTTTCTATGACTGCCCATCTACCCCAAGACCGCTTGAAAGCCCCAAATTGCCTATCATTCAGCTACAAATAATATAACATGTCAATGTCATTTTTAATTAAAAAGTACAAAGCAAACAAGAAATGAAAAACAAAATTGAAAGTGAAGTGACATATATTGACATCCTGGTAGAGATAGGGAAAGTGGATTACATATGAAGCCGGGAAAATTGAAGAGGACCAAATACAGTTCGCGAGAAAAGATATTGAAATTGAAATCGAAGTGTATATCACTAAGTGACATTTGGCTATAGAGTATAAAAAGGAAGCGCAACAGGACTTAAGGAGAGAAAACTTGGACTAAGTATTGAAAGGAGAAAATTACGGAAAATTATTGGAAAGAGCAGTTGGAATCAAGGATAAAAGAAGTTTGAAGTAGAAATTAGGCGATACGAGAACGAAAATAATAAAGAAAGTTGGAAAGAGACAAAGCCAAAATTGTGAAAAAGAAATAAAGTGAAATCAAAGCAATCAAAGTTATTGAATAAATTTGAGTCAAAGCAAAGCAACTAAATCAGATTTATCGATCTCAGAAACCCGTCACAGTAGTCAAGTGATTGTGAAATTCAGTTGATCCGAAAAGTGCTATTGTTCCTGAAGGGTCGTAATAAGCACCAAATTGTGACTGTAATAGATAATTCTTTGTGTCATTTTAAAGTGGAGATAAAGTGTATTAATCAATAAAGTTTATATTGTTCATTAATGTTGTTTAAAAGCACGCTTGAATTCAGATTGACGATACATCCTATTTAAATTCACCGACAACCCCAACATAATATATGATTGTTTACTACGGTGATAAATAATCTTTTGCAATTTTATTGTGCATTTATCGAAAAATTTCGTTTACTAGGTCAAATGATTGAACTTTCTAACAAGCATCTGATTTTGTATCTTTGCTCTCCATACGTTCACAACCTGGATGCCATTGAACAGCATGGAATGCATATTTCCGACATTCCGACGCATGATGTAACAAAATATCTTTTCCAAGGTAGTCAGGCCATAGAGTAAGCTCGTAATAGTGTAATACGATAATGATGATGAAAATGATAATTATAACAACAATAATAATAATAATAATAATAATAATAATAATAATAATAATAATAATAATAATAATAATAATAATAATAATAATAATAATAATAATAATAATAATAATAATAATAATAATAACAATAATAATAATAAATATAATAATAATAATAAACTTTTTAACTATCAATGTTTTCTATTAAACACAAATTTTCAGCACTGTCTTTATCGAAAATTAATTTATTATTTATTGGTTTTGTTTCATTTTGATTTTGATTTTATTTCAGATGTTTTAAAAGAAGGACTAACAAGTATGAAATATGCTACAATATTTACTATTTTTACATATATAAATGTTTTTTATAGAGGTGATTGGTTAGAAGGATTTTTAGGTTCAAACGGTCAACCAATTTTTGATGACGATCTCGATGGTGACTTAGGAGAACACAGATTTGCCATGGTGCCGAGAGGAATCGCAGATGTAATGAAAACCGGTCAAAGAGTGGAAGGAAGTAAGTTTTGAAATTGTGAGTATTTAGTTCAAGAATATTGTTTTTACTTAGTAGAATTATGAATAGTTTAACAATTTAATTTTAATTATGTAATTTATAAATAATTATGGTGAAACCCTATGAACACGATACAGCCGGAGGATAAATAGTATAAAACTGATTTTTATTCTTACAAAAGTCTAAAAGGCTTTGCATGCTATGTTAGTCATAAAACCTGTATTAAGATGGAACTCAAGAGACATACAAATTATATATTTAGAAATGTACAGAAATTGCTCAATTCTTTTTTGCGACTTGGTTCAGTTTGGAATGATCGTTCAGCACGCGTCCCCAACGGAAGTATTAACAATGCTCAATGATCTACATGATAAATTTGACCGACTAGCTGAAGTCCATGACGTGTTTAAAGTATGTTTTAAAAGTATTTGTATTATTCAGATTAACCACTTCAACAGGTTGATGTAATTGGAGATGCATATGTGATTGTTAGCGGTATTCCGACTCCTATCCGTAATCACGCAGAAAGGATAGCAAAAATGGCATTAGCAATGCTATATGCATCAAGATTGACACCTTGCCCGTATAACTATGGGTCAAACATCGGTGCAAGAGTTTTGGTTAGTTTTCAAATTGTATTATAAATATTTTGTTTCTTAACTCTTTCATTGCCTTTTCGTAGAATTCTAAGAATATATTATAATATAGATTCCTTATAAATCCGCTGTTCACGACAACAAGACAGTATCTCATCAACATATCCCAGCTATATACTTCATAACCATATCTAACTTGTGACAGAGGACTTCCACTTTCAAAACATCAGACTGCTGAAACTAAATTAAAATAATTCGAGGAAACAGGAGTTATTCGAGGATTCTCCTCATCTTGGGATTTTGTCATTTATGGGGTTATTTAAGGTTTCTCGACTTAACGACTTCTCGGTTATTATCAGTTAATACATTTGAATACCCCTCATGATTCCTATCCAATGCCAGTTATTACCGACATTCTTAGTAATTGTTAATTGAAAAACAAATTTTCCCATCATTGATTTGAAAAAAGTGTATCATCAAATTTCAAATGCTCCTTGAGATATCCCAAAGACTTCCTTAATCACACATTTCGGTTTATTTGAATATTTGATGATGCCTTTCGGGTTTACTTCTTGTTTTTCAATTATTCAAACAAACTGCTATTGACGAATAATCTAAATAATTAATGGTCATATCGGTAATAAATATTCACGTATACACCTATCCCTCAATTTACACGAAAGATAGGTTCCGCAATAAAGCAAAACCGCGTAAATTGAAACCAAGGAAATAATTCAGTTTTCGCAGTTTTCGAATAATATAAAGAAAAACTATTATGAAATAACTAATTTCTAGTAATTAAAAATAAATAAGAATGCACCCATCCCTTGATTTACGCGATATCAAGTACCGCGTAAATCGAGGAATGGGTGTGCTTAGTAATTTTGACTTTTCTATAACAAATTTTGCTTTGTAAAGTTTATGAAGTAAAATGTTTCGTATTTAAAGTTTAATTAATTAATTGTACTAATTTTATTTATGTCTTATAAATTATGTACTTCCAAGGCGAGAATCGGATTGCATAGTGGAGATGTTATCGGAGGAGTAATTGGACGACCAGTTCATAGATTCACAATAATGGGAGAAAATGTTGTAATGGCGTCAAGAATGGAATCACACGGAATTCCAGATCGAGTCCATCTTAGTGAAAGTCTTTACTCGTAAGAGACACGTTGGAATCAAGTTGAATAAAATGTTAACTAATTGTCATTTAGAGAACTGAAACCTTTTAAATTTGAGGTGGAATCACGGGGCAATATCGAAATTAGAGGTAAAGGCCGGCTGTATACATACTTGTTGAAAGAAAATCAAGCGATAAACAAAGATGTCATAATGGGTGAGAGGAAAAGACTTGATGATACTTATCCATTAGCAATGTCTCCTGATCGAAATCAAAGAGTTTCCTTTGCACCTACAAACAGACCGGGTTCAGAATCTGCAATGAAAGTTCATCAACCGAGACAACTGCGACCAAAATCGGGTCGGAATAAATGAGTAGAAATCATAGCTTATGTCATTCTATTGACAGATTTTCTGCTTTTTATATAGAAATTTATTTTGAAAGGTTGTCAAATAAATCTTTTAAAATATTTTTTGGATTCATTTTTTATTTATTACAAAATTAGATATGGTTTTTAATAAATACAAACTATACAAATAGGGGTGTAAAACTGTTAAAAATTCCTCCTGATCTGTCAAATGTATTCACTGGTAAATTATTCAGTAACACAACTAGGAGGTAAGCAAGGGGTCAACATGGGGCAAAATAGCCTTTCCGAAAATTGTTTTTATGTATCATTTTGTGCTCTCTTGTGAAAATTTATTATTGATGAAATTTACTATAGAGTGGTTGAGGATACCTAAATAATAGAATAAAATTATTAATAAACATATAAAATGATTGGGGGAAACAATGATAAATGATTAAGATATGGTTCTGGAGCTTAAAAAAGGGAATGAAAAAGAAATGTCGAATAACATGAAGGGAATAAGAGAAAATCAATAAAAACAGGCAATTAAATAAAAGAAGGTCATTTATAATTAACAAGTGCAAATTTAGGAAAACAAAAACAAAAGGAAAATTTGAACGTTATTTCGAAAGCTCTTTCAAGATAAGGGAAGAAATGTTGCTTGGGAATCCGGGAAAGGGCATCTCTAAAAAATGATTTATCTGGACAGTTGTCAGTGATAATGAGGCCCAAAAGGCATTAGAGTTAAAAGATATCAGAAATTCTATTCGACATCAGTAAGTGTTATTGAATGATGGAGTATAAAAAGGAAGCGCAATTGAAATCGTGACACACAAAAATAAAACAAGAAATTTTGCAGGAGACAAAAAATTACAGAAGACAAAGAAAGACAAGAAAAAAAGGAAATTAAAGAGAAATTTAAAACAGAAATTAAGCAAGGTCAAAGCAAAGCAAAGCAACTAAATCAGAGTTACCGATCTCAGAAACCCACCGCAGTAGTCAGGTGATTGTAAAGCCAATTGATCCGAAAAGTGATATTCTTCCTGAAGGGTCGTAATATGCACTAATTGTGATTTATTGATAATTCGTTGTGTCATTTTAAAGTGGGGATAAAGTGTATTAATCAATAAAGTTTATATCGTTTGGAGTTCGTTACTGTTGTTTAAAAGCACGCTTGGAGTCAGATTAACAATAATTTCTATTCGAATTCACCAACAACCCCAACAGAGTAGAAAGATTGCAATATTCAGGGGGTAATCTTGTGCATAAAATGGCAGTAGCAGGCATTCACCTCGATGCAAATCAACCAGTTGCTCCATTAAAATCATCAATTCCTGTCTTGCCAGTGTTGAGTGGCAGATCCAAAATATTTCATAAACAATAACAAATTTAGTATGTTTAACCCGTCTTCTTTAAAGGGTCATGTATATTTATTACCAGTTACTTTTTATGGGCTTTTGTCCATGTGGGTTTTTACGTCTTTAAAAGTGAGAAAACAAGCGATTCTCAGTTATTTTGAAAATTAACAAAAACCTCTGTAAGTCGAGCATGAAATGAAAAAAGGATTTTCAGTAAATTTGAAGACGCCAGTTGTAAAAAAATAAATATTTTTTCCAGATAATATCTTGGATTAGATTAATTTTCTTTCTATTAACATTTTCAGGACTGTCTTTTTTAATTTGTATTTTTAAAAGATATAAGCCTAAAAAATTGACACGTAAAAATAAATGAAATTCTAAATAAAAAAACAAAGTGAACAAAATGATGAATAAGTAGGAAATGTCTCATTTCTTTTATGATTGTGCTGGTTACATAAATATTATTACAATTTTAATTAAATTTATTTATGTTAAATTTTTATTTACAACTAAAATTTGTTTTAATGTTAATTATTTATAAAAAAGATGCTTGAGTATGCAAATTCAATGTATGTTGAGATTGCAATTTTACTTTTCAGGTATTGAGGATGAGGTGCAATAATGTTCCTTTCCGATTGTATCAAATACAGTCACCCAAATTGTTATCGAAACTGATTATATTTCAAAAGTAGTTAAGTAGCAAAATGATCAATCTAATTTTAATAAATGTTATCAAAATCATTTTTGTTTATTGCAATGGTGTCAGAACTGAAGAACCTCTGCTCCAAGCATATATATATATATATAATCTGTTTATAAAATTTTTATATACGAATTGTATTATAAATTATTTTTAAAATATCGTAATCGTCTAATTTTTATTTTGGCTATTTTAAGAAAATCGACTTTTTTTCAAATTTTTTTTAAATATTTTGGACTTTCAATTTTTTATCCTCCTCCTCTAAAATTTTTTAAATGTTCGAAAAATTAAATAAAAAAACAAAACACTATCTTCAAAAAGTATTTTGTAAATCCTAAAATTTCAAAAAATGTTTTCTAAGTTTTTTAAACAATGAAAATTTTTTTTTCAAATTTTACTATATATATTATTAATTAATTTTTTTCAAGTTTCTGGAGAATTCTCAATCTTTTTATAATCACTATTTTTAATAGTCAGTCGATGTAATTGATTTAATAATAATTATTTAAATTGTTTTAAACAATCATAAAACATTGGCATTGAATTAATAAATAAAGCGCCAGTCCAACATATATATTATACTACAATATATTTCGACAGACTCACAGTACTCGTCTGGTAGATATTAACTTGAAAGTACAACTTAGATTTTGTTCGGATCTTGGTTTTCAATATATGTCATGGGTATAATACATTGGAATAACTGCTCGTCACATAAATTACCCTAGATTTAGAAAAAAATAACATCAAAACTATTGAGATTTAAATTGTGTTATTTTATTTAATTTCTAGAACTTGCCAAAAATTCTAGAGGGGGTCTTTAAAATAATTTTGTAAGTCCAAAAACTTTTTTGTTAAAAAAAAATCTTTACAAAAAATTTATAGAATTTTCAGCTGTTTAAAAATATTTTTGAAAAAAAAAATTATAAATTTAAATTTTCGAAAGGAAGCAGAGGGGTATATAAAAAATTTGAAAATTTTCTAAGTCCAAAATACTTAAATATTATTTTGAAAAACGTCGATTTTCTAAAAACAAGCCAAAATAAAAATTAGAAAGTTACGATCATTTAATGTTTTTTAATTTTGACTGGATGGCAGAAAAAAAGTTGTCAATGACTCATTGTCTTATATCTCATCACACACACGTGACTCATACCAAAATGGCTGTCGAAGAATGACGGATCGAATGAGTCATCGCCCGGGTGATTCATGAATTTTTCAGTCAATCAGAAGTGACTGTGCCAAATGGCTCACATCTCCTTACTCATAAATTTCCACACTTTTGAATTGGTTTCTACCTTCGGTTCCGAAGCAACTCACATTCAATGACTCTAGTAATTTATTATCTTTTCATTTATCTATAGATCAAAAACATTTAATTTTCTTATTTAAGAGTCCAAGAAATTTCTGAGTTGAAAAATGAAATCGTCCAAAGGTGCAAAATACCAAGTAATTTTTTATCATTGCATTAACAAAAAATCATAACTTTTGAGATTATATATAACCAAAAAGGCGACTTTTATTTTTAAGATATTTTTTAACGAATTACCATAAACAATTACTGAAAATTTCTATCTATTTTAAATAACTAAATAATCAATTTTTCCTCGGGAATTTGGTTTGACAAATAAATATAATTTTTCATTTAAACAAATTCATTAATTTCTTAAGTGATTTGATGCCTTTCAGAAGTACCCATTCAAATATCAGTAAATGCAAAATCCCATAAATTTGTAAAAACTGTGACATCAACCTCTTCTGCTTGTTCTAATACAAAAATCATTTATTTTAAAAAAGAAGGTTAAATGACTTTGGTTGTTCTTTTCATTTTAACTTATTGAAGCTTCACACGTTGAAATGTCTTGAGATTCAATTTTAAGGATGTTTTTGAAAATTTATATGCTTCATTGAGTATTGAAAACAGGCGTACTTCCTATAATCCATTGTTAAAAGAACTTTTCCTGTTAGAAAATGCAGGATTTTAAAGTCTTAAATAATTGTAAATTTCTCTCTAGAGATGTGAGAAGAAATGATGCTTTACTGCACTCAAATAGTTTTTATATTTTACGTCAATTTTATTTATTTTTTCTCAAATCTAATAACACAAAAATATATTAACAAAAAGGCCGTGCCGAAAATTCGTGAATTTCAAAAACCATCGATATCTTTACTGATTCATTGTCAAATATTTTTTTAAAATAATGTCATTTGAAAATGAAAAGCAATTAGTGTTGAAAATTTAAAAAGCAGAATTTAAAACTAGTAAATTAATTTAAACATTAAATTTTGCATTCTCAAAGTATCAGATAATTGATTTACAATAATTGATTTACAACGGTCGTTAGTGTTCATAACACTTGCTTCAATAGGATGCTATAGTCGTATTAATCATAAATTAATGGTAAATTTTAAAATTGTAAAGAAAGTCCTTGTACCGGTGCTTCGTAAAAATTTGACATAGGTGAATTTTGTCATCCAAATTTATTAAGATTAAAATATTTAAAATAAATTGCATTCGACATTGTTTTGCAATGCTATTATAGTTTATTATTTTTTGTTCACCTTAGATCTGTTTTTACATTCATTGAAAAAAATTTTTAAAATGTAACTTTAATTTTATGCAGTGCCTTTATAAAGTGCTTATAAAATCGCGGTGTAACTTCTTATCTGACTCGGGAGGTTTCTTCTTACAAAAATTGACTTATTTATGTTTATTCAAAACATTATAATCAGTAAATCAAAACTTAAAGATTTTAAATTGAAAAGATTTGGCATGATTTTACCTTGCCAAAAAGGACAATAACGTGATATTTTCAAGAAAAAAATATTTTAAAATAAATATTGTATTTTTTATTCACTTTATTGATACTGGACCATATAGTGCATCAGCAGAGGGTCCAGTTCGGGTACCCAGTTATTCGAGTACCCGATGTTTTAGGTTAGGTTTTCGAGTACCCGATGTTTTAGGTTAGGTTATCGAGTACTCAAATACCTGGGTAATCGGTTCGAATATCGAGTACTTAAAAATAACAATACTTCGTAGTTTTTTATAACACGATCACTATTTGTTTGCCTACGGCGCTACTTTTATTTAACAAAAAAGTAAAATCTAGCTTGATTTTCAAATAAAAACAAAGTGATTTTATAAAAACACTTGAAATTAAATTTAAATAAATAATATATATTATTTTTTGTAAGAACCCGGTTTTATTGCATTGTTTGGAAATCTATCTCCCCAAAATTATCAGGTATTTGAAGAAATAAAATTGGTCTTGAAATATAAGGCATGAATTCAATAAAGTAAAATAATGTTTATCATAAAAAATATAAATGAAAATTTTTTAGTTATAAAATTAATAAAATTTAAACTCATATTATTTTTTAGTTTTAATGCAATTATGTCGTGGAAAAAATCGCAAGTTTGGAATCATTTCAAGAAATTATCGTCAGATACATCACAATGCCAAGTAGCTGGATGGAATCAGAGAATTTCAATAAAAGGAGGAAATACGACTGGCATGGAAAATCATTTAAAATCCAAAACATTAATATTCAAAAATCAACAGCTCCGTTTTCTAAAGATATTAATGGAGATTCATTAATAAAAAGATCAAAACCCAAGGAAAAAATTGAAAAACCAAGAAAAAGTTATATATTCAATCAAATATGGTACAACCTTTGCGTAGACGTTAAACATTTGTATCGAAAGAATAAAGAATGCAAAGCTAAAGAGGGAATCAAATGACTCCCATGCCGAAAATAGAAAATAGCCGGTTTAAGGTCTACTGTTCGCCAAATTAAGAGAGTAAAAAAAGAAATTTTGTTTTAGTGACTTCCTCTAGGGATAGTAATATCGTAATGTTCTAGCAAATCTTGACAGATCGACTTCAATATTAAAATTATGAAATAATACTCATTAATGAGGTGAATGTGCTGATATGTTTCAAATAATTTCTGGGAAGAAGGGGGAGGTTGACATTATTATGATCTTTTAAAATGTTCCTAAGACAATGTTTGTTGACTTTAGGAATTCTCTGGCACGACATGTTTTTATTGGGGTCAGATTCTTTTGCGACATTTGTCTGAATTTCTGACTTGGCAAGATTACTGGATTCATTAATTGGGGTTTGATTGGCGGTTCGTTGGTCATCACTTTGTAGTGTCGCGGAAGGGAGGCTATTTGTTTGATTGGGGATTTTATGTCTGATTTTGGTGGCAAAGTGTAACTTTGAGCTTGAATCATACATTTGGATTTCAAATCTCCTTGTAAAATCTCCTCGAAATCATCAGAACGATAATTTAGCCAATCTGGCACATTAAGTTTATTGATTGAATTTGCAATTCTCAATTCTGGTATTGAACCAGCCTTACTACGTAATTTGTCCGCAAGACTATTAAATGCAACTGGGCTTCTTTCCTGGTTGATATTGACCATTGAACAACTAAAGTCAACTGAAGGGAGAATCTCGGTTTCTTTAATTGGTTGATAAATTGACACGAATCCCGAATCAAGATCCGTTTCTAGCAAATTACCATTCGATGAGGAATCTTGGAAAAATCTTTTTGGGCAGAAAACTTTTTCGGATCTATTTGAATTGAGATTACTTAATGACAAAGACAGACGATTGATGGAAGATTCATGACAAGGAGACTGAATTTGTTTCATTATTTCATCAAGATCTGTTGATTTATTTAAATTTCTATTATTCATCCAAAAACATTTGTCGTTTAAGTCTGAGTTATCCGAAGCCTCTATTAAATTGGGAAGAGACGATTTCATTGAAGACTTTGCGGGCTTTTCATACAAAGAATCAGACTGCTCGATAGATTGAAGGATATCTTCATTACTCCACGTTGAATTATCATATTCGGCATCAGAATCTGAGCTTTCCTCCAATTTCATTGATGAGGATGGATCTCGGAGGTTCTGCACTGTGAAGCTGCAATCTATATCTAAATGAATTTATAAATTATTTCTTGATTAGTAAAATTATTTCAATTAAAAAATAATGGGAGCCAAATTTATTGAACTTAATTTTTAATTAAATTAGAAATAATTTATTTGTGGAGTGTAAAAGGTGCTTCAATCTTGCTTTATACGCAAGTTGGTAGTATAACTACCTGCCAATATCTCAATTTCACAATGATTTCTGACGTAAAATTGAATTAGCTTGAACATTTAAAAAATTATGTATTTTATATCACATCAATAACCTTATGTTATAACACATACGTGTGGTGATGTAATGTTTTCGAATGAATAACACTCTTTATTATAGAAAGTCAGAAAGTAAAAGGAAAAATTAATTTAACTCGCAAATACAGCACATAGTAAAAATGCACAAATGTTCAGATGAATTACAACTCGATGTATTAAAATATTATAATAAATTGTTTAAAAATTAAATTTGGGAAAATTTAAAATTTAGCATATTTTTTGTCGATAATTTAAAAAATGGCATCCAATAAAACAAATTTTGAAAAATAATATTTAATCATAAAAATTATAAAAAATATCATTTAATTATAAAAAAACTATAAAAAATATTATTTCGATACCATTCCTCATGAATACATTACTCAGAACAAATGAAATAATCTCCAATAATTCTGAACAATTATCATTATAATTTAGCGTTGGTAGTATGTTTTCGAACATAGATGAATTCTTGCAACTTTTTTCAAAATCAGCTATACTTAAAAGAGTACCATATATTGTTCACCGGCGCAACAAGAAACATGTAACACTTAGTTAGAAATCACTTTCTTGCGATTTTAAAGTATCAGCATACAAAAAGATAGTTCTTGATCAAAAAATATGCTATTAAATTTACTTACATTATAAGAAATAAATTCGAATAACCGCCCATTTATATCCATAAAAAGCTAAATAGTCATTAAAAATGACTTATGTATAAATTTTATCGGAATTTTCATTATATTCAGTTAATGTTCTTTTATCAAGTTGGATTTAAGCGAGAATTTGTATTATTAGAGTTGTTTTTCAGCTAAAACAAATGTATGTTCACTTGAAGGTTTAGATTAATATTCTGTTTTAAATTAAACACAAATTTGGTTTTGATTTTATTTTTTTTGTCTTTTCAAATCTCTTTATTTTAATATATTCATACAGAGAAAATAAATCTTACTGGATTAAAAAATGAAAGAAGACAAAACAATTCATATGAACGTATTAATGCACTAGAGGCAAACGGAATCCCATTCGAACAACCAGAAAAATGAATAATTCATTGAATAACCCCTAAGTCTCCTTGGGCTGTATTGTTTTTTCAGATGGTATCATAGTATAAGAGCGACAAACAGAACATCAATTATTTACAAAATAATAGCAGAATTTATATTTATCATACACTGTAAGAGAAATATAAATTTTATACACCTCAAATAGATATGGCCATTTTGATAAAGTCATCAAAATCATAAAAACAATTAGAATTATTCAATAAAAATAATAAATTATAAAATTTCGGATTGATTTATAATTTTAAAAAATCATTTTATTAATATAATATTAACCAAGGTAATGTTTATATATTTATTTATCAACACGATTCAATTCCATAATTTAATTTTTCATAAATAATTAAATTTAAAATTATATTTCTGTATCACAGGTCTTATCAAACAATACAAAAGTCACTGTAATGACATGTGAATGACAAATAATATTATTACATAATCAACATTGGACAATTAATTGAAATAGGACAAATACATCCTTTAATTTTAATTGACAATTTGCCATTTTTATTCCAATGACATCTGAAAATTGACTTTTCACAATCGAATGATGCATAATTTGGGAAATCATGCTTTCAAATAAATGAAAATTTTAATTATGGATAGCGTTTAAGATATATTTAAAAGTACTGGTGTACGTACAGATTATTATTATTATTATTATTATTTTCATTATGATTATGATTATTATTATTATTATTATTCTAAGCCACAGTAAAAAAATGTATAAGAGCCAATGTTAATTAATTAAATACGAAAAATAAATTAATTTGAATATATATATATATATATATATATATATATATATATATATATGGATATCATATAGTTTTTAAAGAATGTTTAATTTAATTATTGATAAATTTTAATTAGTTAATTAAGCTTCATTGAGTAAAATTATATGGGATAATTGACTATATGCTTAAGAAGTACTTGAATACGCCAATTTTTATTTTAGCTCAGATGCAATCTCCGTAGGACAGATGTTTATAAAGAGTGGAATAAAAATAATAATTATTATAATAAAAAAGCGCCTCACAAAAATAAGTTTCTCTAAATATTTCGACACTTTCCATGTCATCATCAGGTAAGATAGAAAAACAGACAATATTTTCTAGATTTAATAAACAAATTATGCAAATTTTATTAATTTGTAAAACAATTTAAATTTTTAATTTAATTAATTATTTTTTAACTCAAACTATTTTCACAAAATAAATTTAAAAATGTATTATCAAACAATTTATAAATTTAAAAAATTTAAAAACAAAAGTATTGAACTTCATAATTTAACCATTTAATCAATGTGAAACATTTTAATATTTAAATCATTCCCATATTTATTTTGTTAAATATTTAATAATAATAATGACAATAATAATGACAATAATAATAATAATAATAATAATAATAATAATAATAATAATAATAATAATAATAATAATAATAATATTAATAATAATAATAATAATAATAATAATAATAATAATAATAATACTAATACTAATAATAATAATAATAATAATAATAATAATAATAATAATAATAATAATAATAATAATATAAATAAATAAATATTTGGGGTTTTCTAAAAAACACGATGAAAAAATCACATTGCAATACTTGAAAGAATATATTAGTATTAAAATTGGAGTTTTCTAAAACTCATGTACTTGGATATATTTAAAAAAGCTAAATTAATAATTAATTTTAGGAAAAATGTATCTCTCAGCAATTACATGGGATTATTTATCATTTGCAATTATCAACTTACTGATAACAGCAAAGCAATTAGCAAAGTGAAACTAAAAAAAACGAAAACTATAAAATTGAAAATAAGAGAAATAATTTTTATACGGATTGTAATATATTCCGGAAAACTGTTGATAAACAAAAAACTCTATTTCAGAAAGGTTCCTGTTACTACAGCAACAGGAATTTCAATGAAATACATAATCTCAAAAAAAATAGAATAATTAGTAATTGACAGTAGCCCATGACAAGCATTTTAGGAATCGTGTTTAACCATAGCATATCAATTTACTTAATTTAATTTAATTAATCTAAATTTATTATTATTATTATTATTATTATTATTATTATTATTATTATTATTATTATTATTATTATTATTATTATTATTATTATTATTATTATTATTATTATTATAAAAGAGTAATAATTATTTCTTGGAATCGTTTATCTAAAAGATTTTTGAGTAGAAGGAAAAGAATTTTTTTGCTAAATAAGTTTTATTTTTCATTTATATAAACTATTATGTTTCCGACCGATAAATTAATTTAATTAATTTTAGTGTTATTTCTATTGAATACATATCTAAATCCCATTGTGACAATCCCAGTAGGATAATTGGGCAATTTACTGATTGAGTCAATGGAATTTAAATAATTTCGTTTTTTAAAGATAATAAAATTTTAATTGTTTGATTAAATAAAAATTATATTCAAATATTCAAAGAAGTTTTTAAATTTATTTTTTGAAAATAGTTTGAATTGAAAAATAGTTTTCCCTGTTTTTCTATTCTATGATGATACGCAATATGTCGAAATATTTCGTGGTGCGTATTTTTTGAGTGGTGCTTTTTTCATAATAATAATAATGATTATTATTTTTATTATTGCATTTGAGTCTAGATAAAAATTCACACATTTAAGAACTTCTTAAGCTTAATTAAATAATTAAAATTAATTTATAATTTAATTAAAATTCGTTATAATCTAAAAAAAAGTTAATTTATTCTTCATACGTAATTAATTAACATCGACTCTTATTGTATTGTAACACAGAATACTTGCAAAGATCTTATGCGAGGCACTGCTAATAAAATCACAATCCCTTACAATTAAAATTCAATCAGCAACGAATTTATTGAGATCATTTAACTAGATCATTATTGTTTCCGTATAAAGTATTTCACATCGATCATTATGATTTCCTCGAAATATATTTCATTTATTAGACGTTCTAATGTTATTATTATTATTATTAAGGTATTTAAAAAAATCTAAGAAAAATTTTTGGGAATAATTTTATTAAAAGTTAATAATGAATTTTTAAATTTATTTCTTAAGTTTTTTAAGAATTATCGTGATATTCGTTTTGTCGAAATATTTGCATGAGATTCAACCTCAATGATTCCAAATATCATACTTGAAACTTAAGACGCATATAATTTTCTCGTCATTTCTGTTTCGTGAAGTGGCTATCAAATTCTTAAACAAGTTTAGTGAGTGAACTTTGACATGATGTATTTGTAATTTACTCTAGGTAGTTAATATTTGTTTTAATATTGTTCATGCAAAATCAAAATTCATTATTTACTAAATATTTTATAAAAAATATATATTTGATTTGTTTTCATGGTAACAAAAGATCAAAAATTAATTTTCAATGCAACACGAATTTTTCTAGTGTTATTATTCTTTGAAAAAATTTCCCCTTTTGAGCAAATGAGTGGATGATTTTATATAATTTTTTTTTAAATTTTGTTTCACTGAACTTTAATTATAATTTTTATTTTAAATATTTTAATGATTAAAACAAATTAATAAATTTTAGCAAAAATTAGTTTCCAAATTTCAGATTAAGTAAGTAAAAGTTCGATGGCATAAAACGTCAAGAGAAACCAGTCAAATGATAATTTCACGAATTTTCCTCAATAGCAAAAACCAGATTTCAAATCATATTTGATACATGTAAATAGACATTTATACGTGCTACTTGGCACTATGTCCGGAAAGTTATGAAAATGAGATAAGGGTTTCCTTGTTAAGTGAAGTATAATATTTGTCATTATTTAGTTTATTAAAAAATCATTTTAATTAATTGAAATTATTAATAATTTAATAAATGATTTTATGAATTTATGTGTTTATTAAAGTTCTTATTTAAAAAAAAATTCCTCGTGTAGATTTGTTTTATTAATATCACTGAGAAGAGAATTTGTTGAATAAAAAGGGGACTGAGTATACTAACTATACTATAATATTAACAACATATATGTTTTTATTTATTTTTAACCCTTTTAAAAATAAATGTGGTTTTTAGTTGTGGTTTTTTTTGGAGCCCTAGTAATAACATAACAAGTAATTTTACAGTAAAACATTATAACTATTATATATTACAAATACAATATAATAAAATGCGTTGAAGGGTATTGCAAAAAGAATGCAACTTTTGACAATGGAACAAATTACCATTTGACTGCCTTATTGGTGGGTTTTATTCAGCTTGCCTAATTATAATGAAATCCTCCATGAACAATAATAATTTAGTGCAATTCACAGAAATCCATAACACTATATTGATTATAATGAATTATTATTGATTATTATTACAAACGAATTGTGTTTCACGCATTGACTTTGAACGTTTTATTATTCTAGCACGAGTCCAGTATACATTGAGCAAATAGCCAAATGGAAATATTGACTCGAATTTTATTTCACTTGCAATATAAACAAATTTGACAACAAATATTACATCATGAAATTATTACAGTTGTGAAATGTTTGCCTCTCAATTAAAAATTCTACATTTTTATGACATGAAAATTTCATTGGCATAATTTTATCAGTGAAATTTAATTTTCACTATCATTTCGCGGAATATTTATAAACTCCTGGAAATTCGGCTGTGGAAATTAATCAAAATTAATTATTTAAACATTTCCTATCCCTCAGACATTTTCTAAAAAGTTATTTTCTTTCAATTACTAATGAATAAATTAAAAACCATTTTATAAACAGAGATAATTTTCATATTCAGTTATTACAAGACATTTCAAAAGAGGGAAATGTTATATCAATGATATTTTCATATTCCATTGTTTTAAATAAGCCAAAATAAAAATATTGTTAAGAAAAAAACGATAGTAAAAACTATAACTTTTTTTACATCTGAATTCTAGACACAAATTATTATGAGTAATAATAATAATAATAATAATAATAATAATAATAATAATAATAATAATAATAATAATAATAATAATAATAATAATAAATCATGTTTAATGGATTTATTTATAAAAGTCAAATTTATAGTTTACGCAACTAAAGATAAAATTATTTCTTAGTGCGATTATTAACCAGAATTTGCAAAATATTAATGGAAAAAACACAATTAAATTTAGTAAAAATGTTTAAGGCAATCAAACTTTTTATCGCTCATAAACATTTTACAAAAGTTATTTTATTTCAATACGTTTTTTAACGACTTGCCTAATACTGTAAGAAAAAGTAACAAGACTTGAAACAACATTTCTTTTTGCTTCTGAATTCTAGGCGCAAGTTATTATTATTATTACTATTATTACTATTATTATTAATATTATAGTTTCAAGTTCAAATCTACCCGGCAAATACAGTGAGTCTATCGCAATATATTTTAGTATAATACATATATATGTTTAATTGGTGTTTTCTTTAATTTAGTTCAGAGCAAATGTTGTGTGATTTTTTAAAATCTGTTTGAAAGTTTTACTTCATTTGTTCCAGTATTCAAAAGAATGATTTTGGAATTGAGAAAGAGATGTAGAAATTCAATGAATGTAAACTATTAATGATTGAATAAGCTTTGTTTGATTTAGATAGTGAGGTTTGTGTCTGTGTTTGGATTTTACATTACAGTTTATTGATAGATTTAAGGTCTTTCTAAGATGGTATTCAGATCTTGGTTATGAATATTTATGTCATGGGTGCAATGGCACATACATTGGAATAACTGCCCGTCATCTCCGTTCTCAAATTATTGATAACTGAGAGAATTGAGTAATATGAGTGAACACAGCTGTTGTCTGAATTTTGTGTTTATAAGTGGATTTCAAGTTCTACTTAGATTGTGTTCGAAACTTGGTTATAAATATATATGTCATGGGTGCAATGCGCATATATTGAAATTATTATTATTATTATTATTATTATTATTATTATTATTATTATTATTATTATTATTATTATTATTATTATTATTATTATTATTATTATTATAGTATTATAATATCTTATTTTAATATTAAAATAAGATGTAGTTTAATTTGTTTAAGACTTGTTTTAGACTTGAATTTGTTTAGACTTGAATTGTTTAAATATCATTTGTTTTAAATAAAAATTTTGGATTTATATTTATGTCAACAATTGGAAAACTTATAAATATTATTATAGTAATTATTATTAATAGTACTATTATCCTTATTAATATTACTTCCTATACTATAAATAATGTAAAAGTAAACAACTATGAGATACATCTATATATAGAATAGTGAAATAAATAGAAAATAGGAATTGAAATTAAGGTCAAATAAACTCACTCAAATTTAAATGGGAAATATCACAAATTTAATTCAATCATATCGAATTATAATTAAAAAATTATTAATTTTTATTTTATAATTTATTTTTCAAAAAAAAATTTGAATAGTAAATAGCATAATTTAATTATTTATATTATTGTTTGAATTTCCAAAACTAAAAAAATCAATAATTCTGAAGATGAATATTTTAGACAAAAATACTTATTTTTTATTTTGAAATGTATAGTATTAATTAAATCGACAAAAATGTTTCTGTTCACTAAATTTTCTCATGTGAAAGTGTTGATTTTATAAGTAACTTTCACACTTGTCACTCATAAAATCAATTAAAAATGCTAGATAGAAAGCTTGGATTTATCACAGCAACTGTTAATCATAATAATATATTTATTATAAGGATTTTTTTTGTGTTTCACCTCTGATTTCTTTATAAGTGACTTAATATTTTCTACAAAATCTGAAGAAAATATAATATATTTATTGTTATTATCAATTTATGCATTAGTAATTATGAAAATGGCATAATCAACTATAAATATATTTAACATGAAAAACAATATAAAATGATATTTATAACATTTGATAATTACATAAATATATATTTTTCTGTACTCAAAATGTTTATTGTAAATATTTATGTTCTTAGCAAAATAAAACCAAAAAAGATGACTTAAACCCGTTCCAAATTTTAATAATAATTATTATTTCCTCCCGTGCTCAGAATGTCCCATTTACATTAAATTAGGATTTTTTATTCCGGTAAAATCTAGATTTGTCCTATTTCTTTAAATAGCATACTCCTTATGTTACAATGGCCATACAATGTTATAAATTTAAAAAACAAAAATATTTAACTTTATAATTAAACGATTAAACGCATGTGAAACTCATTTTTGAGTGGTTAAACCATTATTGCCCAGATTTTTAAAATTAATATTTTTTTTACAAAATTACTTTAATATTGATAAGTTATAAAGTATGTGCAATTTTAACAAAAACCGCATGTTCAACCGACTGGTGACAGGAAACTGATAAGTCAGGCTATGCCGCAAGTATCTATCAACGGCAAGTGTCCACTGGTGCCAACTTTTATAATTAGAACTGTAAAATATACTGATCCACATTTGGGGATTACAGTAACTAATGGGTTAAATAAAATATTGTCATGGTCACCTAGTTATTTATTTATTTAATAATAATAATAATAATAATAAAAGAACTTTTTCTAGATTTACCTCTGATTGCTTTTCGTTTTGCAATGACATAAAAAAATTTTTTATTGCTTGATTATCAATAAAGTATCTGATTCATAGTCAAACAATAAAAAAATTCTTTATGGCATTGCAGTAATAATAAAAAATCATGTTTAATGGATTTCTTTTCAGTCATTATAGTCATTTTTTCGATAAGGAATAAAACTTTATCTATTTGTGCAGCAATGTCTGTTTCTGAGGAGTATTTCAAGATTTTTAAAATAATACAACAAGGTGAAATTTTGCGAGTTTTTCTCAGTTACTTTATTCAAAAAATATCAAATCTGGAATTTTTATAATGGATAATGTGAGGTTTCATCATTGCAGAGAAGTTTTGCGTTTGAATGATAATGCGAATTTGAAATTACTTTTTCTACCATCCCATTCACCATTTCTAAACCCGATAGAAAATTCGTTTTCCAAGTGGAAAAGTACTGTATGATTTGACAATGCGACCTAACAATGAAGAACAGCTGATACGATATGTAGAATAAGCAACTGATTTGTTTTTCGTAATAGATAGTTAAAACTTTGTAATTCGAAAAAAAATTTGGTTTTTTGCCATTTATTTGTTTTTAATGACGATATTTAGTGATAAAATGACAACAAAAAAAAATTTTTAGTTTACACAATGAAAGGTAAAAGTATTTCTTAGTGTAACTATTACTTCGAAGTTGCAAAATATTAATGGATAAAACAAAAATGGATTTGGGAAAGAATTATAAGAAAGTCGAAATTGTCCTAAAGCATATCGCTAATATTTATTATTACATATTTACGATACTTACATATTGAAAATTAACAGAACAATTAATTCTAATCACAAAATAAAAATTTGCGGTTGGTAATTAATATAATAATTCCAGTGACATTGTAAGATGTATTTCTTTAAAATATTAAGAAATTATTACTTTAAATAATTTTTTAAATGATAATGTTGTGATGTTTGTCTTTAATTATTTAAAAATAATTCGAATTGCTAAACATTACCTAAAACATTTAATTATTGTAATTGTTTCAATAACACAAACACGATTAAAACAAAAATTTCAACCGATTATTAGGAGACTTTCCGCCTATAAATGCGTAATGTTGATAAGCGAACCGATATTTGCATAATGGACTAATGCAATTTGTTGTTATCAACTCGACCGCTTGTTGACGTCAAAATTAATCACAACATTTACTATTTCACAAATATTTATTAGTTCACATTCCGTATCATTTCATAGATAGGTCTTAAAATATATTTTACGCAATTTTGATGTTAAAAATTATTTTTAGGCAGAAGTTGTTTTGTTATAATGTGACTAAATTATTTTACATTTATTTTCATTCAATATATTTTCCGTCCCAATACTTAACATCACTAAATATAATGAAATTATACTCAAAGATTTATATTTAAAGAAGGATTAATTTTTAAAATTTAGAAACCTTTAAAATCCTGTCATTTCTGTACTCGAGTTCTAGAGCATTGTCGATTGAAGGGTTTGACCAATATTAGTGAGCACAATAAAGGCTGTAAAAGTGAAATAGGAATGTCTGATTTTAGAATTTTGTTGAAAAGTTTTAATAATTATTGGGAACGCGTGATATGTGAAGCATTGATGATAAGGTCATTGGATCCAAAGATTAATGTGCAAAGTGCAGTGACTACGAATGTCTTGAATGTTTTTAAATAGTTTAAGGATGTTAAATCATGTTTATGTATTGATTTTTAAAAAAAACTTTTTTTAATATTATTAAAATAATTGAATTTGTAAATTACATTATTTTTAAAAAAATTAAAATATTGATAAAAATTATAATATTTATATAAATAACATTTTAAATTAGTTAAAAGTATTTGAATATTTTTTAAATGTTTATTTATTACAAAATTAAATTAATATAAAAAAAATAATTTGTTTAAACTAAAAGTTAATTCATAAAATTTTTAGTTGGTTTTGTGTACCCGAAGATGACAGGTATGCTGTCGAAATATATCGTACGAAGAGTTTGTTATTGGCGTTATCTTTTAATTAAATTGTTGCCAAATTTATTTAATTATTTATTTTAAAAATGTGTTTTAAAAAGTTTGTTTTAATATTACACATTATTTTGGTTGTTTGGTTTTTTTTAATGTCCTTTACCTTTTTATTATTTCATTTTTGAGATAATTATTTTTATTTTTATTACAAGTGATTTGAATTTGGATAAATTAGATATAATTCCAAACGGAAATTATTTAGTTCTTGAATAGAAAGAACCAATTTTTACTTTGGGACTTTAAGGTAAATCCTCCATAAATTTTATCATAGAAATATTGAGAAATGTTTGAAATTTTGGTACGCTGATATTATTTGAGATTTGGTAATATTTTTGTAAAAAAATTAAATTTTGAAAAGATTCAGAACACAATATCAATTTTGAGAGTTATAAGCTGACGCTTTCTAACAACGCTATCACTTAGTTACTCAATTTTGTAAATTTTATGTTAAGATTTAGTATTTCACTTCAAAAATATTCTTAAAATAAATAACCAAATGCTATATAATTTAGAGACGAAAATTTATTCCATTAAAACAATCGTAAAAAAAGTATTCAACTCTATTTGTCCTGTTAGCTCTCGAAGAATTGACGGCCACTAATTGTTCTATCAGCATGGACCAAGACACCCTTCAATATAACATAATGAACATTTATAAGGTCTCAACCTTTCATTGACACCACTCAGTAAGGTACTTTAACACGTCCATTATATAAATGACATTAGTGAATAAATTTATGATTTATTCATCATGCGTCTCATTCATAGGTATAAACTCATTTGATTTTATGCTTGGGGAATTATTTAATCAATAATTTATGTTAGAATTTTTCTAATTATTAGAATGATGATTCCAGAAAAACCTTTCAAATTTATTCTTTTGGGAAATCAGCTGATATATAAACGGAAACATGGGACTGAGATAAATATTCACCATCGGCCTTGCGTTTCCATTGGGTCCCGGGGAGCATTTAGTGAATTGTCAACTATTTGATGGCAATGAAACATTGACACTCACAGACCAGAATATGGAAGAAAGAAAACCAAAAAAAATTCACATACATGAAACAAAATATTACATAACCGTTTGTCAATCTACGAGGCCAATCAACCGTGAAAGAAAGTTAGAAAATTTAATTACAATATCGTTTGTTTGAATTTTCAACAAGGGCAGAGTAGAGACTTGTAATAGTTTTCAATTATTTTTTCTGTCTTAAATGGATAATTTGGTCACCCCTGCACATCGAATTCCTTGGGAAGTTCTTATTCCTATAGTAACATCATATGCTGAATAATGCAATATTACAAACAAAGTTTTTCCAATGACATCAGACAAATTAATAAAATTATTTTTTCTATTTTTAATTTAGTTTCAAATTTTATAGATTTTAATATGCATATGTCAAGTAATTCAGAAAATTCTCAGTCAAATGACACCCCCCCCCCTTCCAAAATACGTGTCCTATGAGTAACTAATTTATAAATAAATGTTAATATCCATCACAGAATTTCATTATGAACCGTAAATGACTGTACGAAAATTAGCATTTCCATTAAAAAAGAAATCGTAAACTAATGTTTTGAGAGGGGAACCGAACAGAAGAAGAGGTTAAAGGTGATATATTTGCAGTTAGGGATTAGTACTCCTTTTTTACAATGTTGAAATAAAACTATTCGCTTATTTGCATATTATCGATAAACTTGTGGCAGAAAAGAGATCATGCATGTATAACACGACTTATGACAATATCGCTAGAAAATGACATAAGGAATTGTTACATTACCAGTTAAAATGACTCAACCTTTATAGTTTCATCAAGTGAAATATGGCGAAATTACGAAACTACGTGATCAGCCACAGTCTGTGATTCACAAAATTCTAAAAAATAATTTTGACTCATGGCAAGAAGTGAGAAAGAACACGATTTGAATTACCAGACCGGCGCTAAAGGACCTTAGCACCGGCCCGGTAGGCATTGGTTAGTTGTTTCTATCTAACCTTTGTTAAAAAAGAAAATCATATATAAATCATTATTTTAAAGCATTTTAGAAATCAGAAATTATAATAATTAAAATTTTTTTAATGATAACAAAGTCAGTTTTCTTAGAGTTTTTGAATGATTTAAATATTATAAAATAACTTGACAATGAATCGAGAAAATATATAGACCAACCATCATCAAAAACGCGAATCCTTACATTCAAATATTTTGTTATGTAGAGAACGTGTTTTGCAGATGCATATATGTCATAATAACGAAGATCATATTTTTCCGAAAACATCAAAAAACACCCAGTCATATGGGCATTTTTTAAAATTGTCCGACCTAAAGGGTTAATAAATCTTGATCTGGTTTCACTCAATTATTAAAAAATTAATTTTTTTACATTAGTTTTCACTAATTTCTTGTGCGGATTTTTCAATCTTTTAACCTTTTACTGAAAACCCTGGACTAAATATTTATAGATTTAAGAGGCTTTCTTAATGACAACTAGCCACTTCCAAATTAGAATTAATTACTTGGATTCAGGGTTTCATCCGCTTTTTAGAGTCGAAAATTTCCCAACGCCTTTGCTGGAAAACGGTTTACTTCAATAAAGGTGCGGTATAAACGGAGCGGACAATAAAGGCCCAGATATAAAAGAAACATTGCCTTTTTAGGTATAATCTATATCGAATCGTAAATTAAGTATTTATAACTAGATTTCAAAAAAGGCATATAGTGATTAAAAAATATATATGGACTAGCTGGAAATATTTTCTTTTATGTATGTGCCTTTTTTAATAGCGTCTTTTTTTATCCATGCCGTTTTTACTGACCTTTTATTGATGAGGACCCTGGAAAACTTCACATTAATAAATTACTGTAATAAATAATATACTAATTACAAATCTATTTAGGGTTCTCATTATCTTTAAAGACCGTACATCAAATCGACAAAGGAATAGGTTAAGGATGTCTATACTAATATTGAAAAATTCATAACTTTTAGGAATTTCATGGTCTTTAAGTGTCAAAATCTGAAAACGGTTATATATGTATTTAAATCTCTATAAAAATAGAATAATTTATTTTTCAAGTTTAGGTTTTATTTTTTTAAAATAAGTAACTTTTAAAACAAGCTTAGAAAAGAGAATCGCTTCTTTCCAATTTGAGAAACTCAATATTTATAAACGGCTTGTGGATGATAATTTTCTTATATTTGAAAGTCAGAGATGCATCTAACCGCTTCGTTATTATATGAATAGTTAACATATAAACATTGTATTCGCATGCAAAGTGGAGATAAAGTCATTAATTGCTTTTCAGTATTTGTTAATCCAGTGCAAAGATAAACACTATAATACAGAGATTTACAGAAAACAAACTAATACGGTTCTTTATACTTCTCGTATAGATTTTCGTGAATTTAACTATTAGAGAAATATAGTGAAATGATTGGCATTATTTTAAAGATCATAAAAGTGACTGTTGATAAATTGATTAAAAATTCTAAAGATCCATGTTTGAGAATGTTTGGGTGTAATTTTACTAATGAGTGTAAATCAAATAGTGAGTTAAATAACATAAAAAGCACATCTAAATGTATGCTGTTATTGTCGTACTCGAAAGGTTTTACAGATTTTAAGAGAAAAATAAGTAAGCAGTTGGCTAAATGAAATGATAAGATCGTCTATAATTCCTGTATAAAGTGCAAAATGTTTATTAATGAGTCTAAAATCTAGGTTGGATTGTTTTTGGATCTCGTTTATCAATTTGCATATATTTGATGAAAGATCACATACATTATAGAGGCTTCCGTTATCTCTGTGATATGTGAATGAGTAAAATAGATTTGTCTGATTTAAAAATTTTATTAAAAGATTTTTTAAAATAAATTCAATTTATTTGTTTTAATATTTTCCCATACCAAAAATTTATTTTCTGAATAAATGAATTTCCACTGAAAATTTCCATATTTATTGAGATGAAACTAAATAATTTTACACTGCTTATGGATATATATTGCTAATAACTATTTTGAAACTTGATGATGATTATTTTTAAGGAAAGAGGAATTTCTTTAAAAAAATTAAATTATAATTAAAAGTTTATAAAAAATAAGTTGAAAATTGTATGTTAGTGGAAATTTAACAATAGAAAAGGTAAAATATTTTTTAAACAAGTTTTAAAATGGCTGATATCACTTTTGTTCTTTTGTACCTTAGGTGATATAAAATTTAATGTATAAATAAAATATATTCTAATAAAAATTAACTGATTAAAAAAATAATGTCAGAAAGAAACATATTTCAACTTAATGTATTTTCAATTCTAAATTTAATAATTATTTTGAGGATTTTAAATGAGAATAAACGAATATGACAGAGACTTAAATAGAACTGTCATCTTCATGTACCTCAATTTCAAAAACAATTATTTATACAAAACCCAAGACTGTTAAAAACATGGGGGTTATCTGTAAAATTTAATATCGTCAATTATCAATCTAACTATAAGCATGTCTTGTTTAACAACAATACCGAGCTCCAGGCAATATAAAATGTTATTGGTTAACACAATTGACGACCAATTTACAGCAACACCAATAATTCAATATTACTACAATCACTTGAGTGCTTATAACAACCCTTCGGGAGAAATGGTAAGTTAACACTACAACTCGGAATTCATAATCTCTTGTGTGAGCTCATTTTAAATTGTATTTACATTTTTATTTTCAATTCAAGTCTCGTTTTCTTTTTTTAACTTCCGTCCTTTAGAACTTTTCTGTTTATGATTCAAGTTGTGTTGTCTTTTTAGTCTGAAATTTCTCTTTATCTCTAACAAACCATCAAGATATGCATATTTAATTTTGATTTTGCTTTTATTTCCCTTTCTTCACTTTGTACCTCTTAATTAAGAATGACATTGTCGTATTTAATTGTTTGATTTTTTCAATTCTTTGTTATTTCCTTTTTGTTTTTTTCCATTTCTTTCCATCACTTCCTCTTTTTAAAGTTCTGGAGTAACATGCAGTTTATTTTATATATTTTCCCCAATAATTTCGTTCTCCTGAAACAAAATTTATTTAATTTTTTATTGTTTAGGTGTGTCCAACAAAAATAAAACAAAATTCACATATTATCCTTTAGTTTAGCCGTATGATATTTTCATTGTAAATCTCTATCTTCGCTTGTGCTTTTGAGCATGAAAAACCAAAAATTTCAACAATTCAATATTTTAATCACTTATACCTTGTATGTATAACCAAAGTATTCTTTACCTCGTAGGTTTTTAAAACAAAATTTGAGTCTACAGAAAGAATAAACAAAGTAAGCGTTTTGAAACCCATAAAACACAATGTGTCATAAATTTCCTAAGCAATTCTCAAAAATCCTCAAATCGTATAAATTTACCGGCTTGGTTTACGATTATTGAGACTTGTCAAAATGTATGTCATACAAGACGTTGCTGTGGAATGTTATGCAATCGAAGTTTCTGATACCGTCAAGATTATAATGCATTTGCATAAAAATAATGTTATGTAAATTAATCAAAAATGCGCCAAAAAGGCGTCATGAATAAATCAGTAATTAATTAAAAAATAATAAATTAAATTACAAGGAAAATTTTAAAATTTATTTTCCTAGGGAGACTGGAAACAAATGGTAATCAAAAAACTAATTGCATATCAAATATTTTTACATTATCACGAAACCCTAGGAGGTGTAGGTGTTAAAACTAACAGTAATTAACTAATTAATTAAATAATTATCAATTCAATAATCCGATAAAAATAAAAGTTATTTTTGACAATCGCAGGATTAGCAATTCACAGATATGTCGTTACGTTGGCAAATTGAAAGAGTTTTCTGAAGAAAATGAAAACTTACTAGCAAATTTAGAATGAAAATAGCCGGTTTGGTCAAAAAACTAGGTTTAGCATGTAGAATTTGCCAATCAGAGTTAGAAGTCGATAAGCTAGATATGTATTTCAAGTAAGTTTGAGAAAATTGAATCCGATTTATTTGTTATAATAAAATAATTTTTTGTATCATATGCAGTTAAATAAGAACATTGAAGGGGGTTGTCAGAAACGGTGATTATCTTAAACTCAACAGGAAATAACCACAAAAAATGACAGAGATACATCTGATCATTTAAACTCATACATTAATTAAGCGCGAATATTTTTTTATTATTGAAAAAATGATAAAAAATATTTATTCGCACAAATTCAACAATAATAAGATCGCAACATGCCCCACTAATGTCAAGAAGTTTATTGAAAGTTTCAAACCTATAAAAAATATGATTTCACAATGAAAACTAAACTTAGCATTTATATAACATTTACCGAAATTTACCGAAAATAAGACCCCGTGAAAATAAGAAAATAAGCCTTATTTTCATGGGGTCTTATTTTCGAATATGAATTTATTAAGTCTTTATCCTTTATTAGAATATCATTTATACAATTGTCTTGTCACTGAACGAAGAGTGAATAAAATAGTCCCGAGTTATAACATGATCAAAGAAAAATAAGACCTGGTCTTACTTTCGGTAAACTCCCATGATATTCTATTATTAATTATTAATTATAATACTAAAAACATATTTTCAAAATAATAGATTTAATCAACAAAAAATAAATTTAAAAATTTCATGACAAAATTGATTACGTAACACATTTTTAATGTGCAACTCGAATGTGCAATTTGAATGTGCATCGATTTTCATTTGTGATAAATTCTATTCAAAATTTATTGATTAATCGATTTATTTTCAATTAAAATATATTTTGAAAAAATTTAAATAATCGATTTGTCAATTTGAAAATAAATTCCATTGATAATAAATATTAATTTGAATATAAAACATTAGATTAGATTTGTAATATAGAAAATAAATGAGTTAAAAAAAGTTCTGAAATTTTATATTTATTAATATAATATTATTTTCATGCATTTTATTGTAAAGAATTATAGTGAATTATAATGTATTTAACAGAAAATAAAAGTCACTAGTAATACGATTAGTATTTTAATTAAAATATATATGAAATATATAAAAAAAGATAAGTGTAATAATTTGTTTATAGGTGTGGTTATTGCATCTTATTTTAGTCACTGTTTGTTTTAATTGTTTTGTTTTAATAAACTTCCTTATTTTCATATGAACTCCAATTAAAATTCACCATACCTTAAATAAACATTATTTGTTTTAATTCTCTATTTTTTTACAATAAAGCTCTTTAAACAATATATTTTTCATAAAAATTTTTCTTCAATCGATTGACACATTTAGGTGTTTTTGTTTACATAAATCTCACTACTGAAATTAATTTCTGTATATTTAAATTTTTACTTGATATATATATACATACTAGGTTGTGTAATAAAGTTCCCGGGCAGTTTTGGATTACAATTTCAACATAAAGAATGACAATGAAAGCAAACATGATTAAAATAAATGAATTCAAGCTATGGTAATATACTAGGTCGTGTAAAAAGAGTTTATTAACTTATAACTTCCGTATATGCTAAGTGCTTTGTAAATTCACTTGCTGCTGCTGCTCGGGAACTTTTTACACGACCTAATATATAATGATTAATAAGTTTTTGGTTCAACGTATGGTTCAAATAGGTTGTTTGTAGATAAATCGAAAGATCTGATTTCGTCCTATGAGAACATTGGAGACTTCAGGGATAAATTGGGCTCATTTTCATAGTCGGTTACCATTTTTCTAGATTTTTTAAAAAATTTTTATATGAACACATCGGAAAAATTAATAAAAATGTTTTATTTAAAAAAATGAAAGTTCAATGGCACTTGATTATGCCTTACGTATTTAATTATTATTAGTTGAATTTAATTGAAAATGCTAATTAATTTTTATCGAATTAAAATTCAGTAAATTGAATTAAAGAAATTTAGAAAACAAATTCTTTGTGAATATATTCCTCAATTTACCGGAATTCAATGGAAATGATTTCTCCTACACTAAGTATTGATTTTATCTGTAAGGCACTTTCAAAATTATTATTTTGTGAGCAATTTATGGAAATCTCTAAGATTATGTGCAATATATAAATTAAATTCTAAAACATTCACAATTAAAAAAACAATTTATATTTGTTTTAATCAGTAAAAATTCTTTTGGATGATTGTAATCCTGATAATAACTTTGATTATAAATTATTGTAAAAGTTTTCTAATATCACAGAATTATGGAATTATTTTTGAATTATTTAAACATCAATTAAAGTCTATTAATAATTTAAATGTCAAAAAATTAAGTTCAAATGATAAGTCACATAATTTACATTTAAAAACAATTTCAAATTTTCTTTATTATTATTAATAAAAATTATAATTATTATTTTTATTATTATTATTATTATTATTATTATTATTATTATTATCGATTTTATAATTATGGAGAAATCGACATTAAAATGAAAATTTTAGAAATTAATGTTAGTTTTTTTCTGAAATTATTTTAAAGTGATTTAAGTTTAAATAAAAAATAAAATAAAATAAAATGATTAAACTGAGTTCTTAATCCTGATTATTATGACATTGACTATAAACAATTATAAAAAAGTAATTATTTATATAAAAGCAAATAAATAAGTAATGATAAACATAGCGGATAATCAGTCATAAAATTCAATCTGTTTGACATTTTCCATTCGAATGAACTTTTAATTAATTTATAAATTATTCTCTATAAATTTAATCAAACAAATGTCGAAATAATCAATTTTATTTATTAATAATTTAAATTAACAATTTTCCATAAGAATTCAAGTAAGAATTTTTTGCAAACAATAAGCCACTTCATAAACCAATGCACGCTTTTAATTTCTTTTGTTAATCTCTATGCTGTTGGTTTGAAGCTTTTTCACGCTTTAGTGAATGTCTATTGAATGTTAAGACTACTGTTTTATGTATTTGTCATCAGTTGGCATTGATATTGTTTAACAATAAAATTTACTATATGTAATAATAAAGAAAACAGCATGTTCAAAATGTGCAATTTGAAAAATAAACACTGCATTTCGATCTGCTTCAGGAAACCACACTGGATTTTTTTGTCTAAAATTTGCTTTAAGACGTCAACGCAAAAATGTTAAAGCCAGGACTCTTTCACTTAAAGGAATTTTAAAAAATCCCGTTTTAATTCTGAAGGATAAGTAAAAGATAATGAATTCCCGAATATATAGGGCAAGAAATATTTCCCTTAGAAGTATGAAAGACATATCTGATGGCCTCCTCAACTTCTTATGTTACTTAGTTTAAAATAAATTATTAGTTCAATAATAACCGTAGAATGAATCCACGAAATCATGTCTTGAATAGGTATTCACAGGCGTGTACAGAGTTGGAGGGTAATGTATTAAATGATCTGGCATTATTAAATATCCAATTGAATATTTTTTCTGGCACATTAAATATAAAATTCTAAGCATAATCTCACACGGGATGTCTCCATAGCAATAACCCCTTTACAAATATTGTCTCCAAAATTACAATATATTGTAATACGGGCCAAAAAATTCATTATCATATTGTTTTAAATTTTTAATTGTATTATTTTTTGTTGTTATTATGAAATTTATTTTAATGCCAAAACAAATATAAGCTTTCTACATAGAGGGGGACGACTACATAAAGGCAAAAATAACTTGATGCATCACAGGAAATATTTTTTCAATTTATAATACTAAATTTTTACTATAAAAAAATTGATAATTTTTTACCAAAAATTCCAAATAAATTTGTGCGTCAAGTGGTTAAATATTCTGTGAAATTATTTATTTTTCATTTCAATTATCCAAATATTTAAAATTAACTCTTTTCTTTTCATTTTGTAGCTGCGGTTTTAGGTGAGTTCAGGAATTTTACGGGTTGTGCAGGTTTCAAAAACGGTTAACAAGTCTGTGTTTAAATTCTTTTGTTAGTAATCATTATAAACAAATAAAATTATTTCGAAAACGGAAGCTAAATATAAATTTGCCAGGAAATGGGCTTGGTGTTTTTATTTTTCTTTCTTTCTGAAGATTTTATTTCTTTTACCCATCATTTTCACATAAAAATGATCATCCACATTTTTCGAAAACATTGACAATTAAAAAAATTTTAAAATCCTTTATTTTCTGCTCAACTTTGATCTGTTTTCGTTTCCTTATAATATTTCATTTATTTTTATTGTGACTTCATATCAACATTTCTCCGGTTGTTAAAACAAATTAAAAAGCCCACTCCAAAATTTTGCTTTGCATTATAACAAAAAATATGATCTATAGACGCAATGAAAATAATTAAAATGTATTTTTTAAAAATTATTTTATTCTTTTTTTAAGTTAATATAAACTATTCCAATTCAAAAGAACTAACTTGAAGAATTATTTATAAGAGTTCTCTCCGTAATTGTTTCGTTTTCAAACTTTTCAAGGTTGCAACTGTTGAGAGATTCTTTTGAGGAATGAGAAGACACTGAGTATCTAGCGTAATCACTAAAGTTCTCTTCGGCATCTTCAAAAGATGAAGATGATTTGTCATTGATATCGAGACTGGCAACCTCTGGGTTCGAAAGTGCAGTAATATAGGATTCGCTTTCCGTAAAATCCATAGACTGCAAAGAGAGAGTTTTTGGGGTGTGGATTGTTTCGGTATCAATTATTAAATTATTGATGAATACCGATCTTGTTGAATACATTTCCTCCTGTTCGTCTTCATCATTGCTGGAATCTGTTTCGTCTTCTTCTTCAATAATCGGAAGTGTTCCTTTACTTAAAAATGACTGCAAAAGCCCATTTTGGTTTGTACAAAATGAGAATTCGATTTCATCTTCTTCCATTTCCAAATCATCTTCGGGATCTTCTTCTTCTTCCTCTAATTCAACTTCTTTTTGTTCGTATTTGCTATCTTGGATTATTTCCTCATTATTCAAATGAAGTCGGTTGAGGATTTTTTGAGTATTCTCACTGAGTTCAGAATATGGATTGTTGGAATTAAATTGACTTGGACATTTCCAAGTCTTCTTGTCAATTTTAATCGGTTCACTTTCCTGTTTATTATCTTCATGAGAGAAAATCGGTTCGTTTTCCACCAAATTTCCAAATCCAAGATTATAGTAGGTATTGACATCGTTTACCGTGTGCTCAGTGCCGGTTTGGACAATTCCAGCATTTAATTTATTCGTCAAATTAATGATATCATTTTTAACTCGTTCGATTCGCTTTTGCAAAGAAGTAAATCCGAAATTACTCGTTTTTCTGTGCTTTTTCAATTTGTCTTTCCATTTCGTTTCGTCTTCATTCTCACAGTTTCCATAGTCAATTTCATTCATCGTTTCTATCATCGGCATTTCATTTACGAATGAATAATATTGATTAAGTTCGGTATTGATTTGATTGAATTCTGGATTTTGATTGGTCGAGAATTTATCGACATCTCTCAGTGTGTCTAATTGATCAATTGAATGACAAACATGTTGTTGCGTGTTGAAATCATCGGTATAAATGAGGTTTGGCATCCAATCATAATCGTAGGAAATTATATTCATTACAGACGATATTCCCGTCATTTCAAATAGAGATTTGTCAAATATTGGCCGAAATTTCAATTCAGAAAACGTTTTATTCGATAGTATCGTTGAACCAATAGCTACAACCGATATCCATTTGTACATGGCAATTTAATTATCAATGAATAAACCAGCAGCTTAGTCATACTTAGCACCAAAATTAGATTAAATTTGAATGTCTATCTCTCTTTCAGTCAAATGTTTTCTGTGACGCTATGGATACACATATCTCTATAAATAAGTCAATAATATTTCTTTAAAAATTGTGTTTGTGTGTCTGCCACTGCTTCATTTGCATATTATTCTCATAATGTGTGTATGTGTCTGTATGTATATATATATATATATATATTTACATTAGTAAATCGATTGTTTTGTATATTTACGGCTACTTCTTATTTGTGCATATCAATTTTTTTGTTTTTATCAAATTGAATTTAAAAAAATGTTAAAAATATTACAAAATCTAAATTTTTTATGCTACTTATTATTTATAAGTAAATTCAATAAAATAAATTAAGTAAAATTGAACTTAAAATAAATCAGTGAGGCGGAACAAATGGCGCCTTACTAACATTATACTTACTAAAGAATACTTAATCAATGTAGGCCTGCTTTTATATTATTATCAACACATACGAGCAATTTCTGTGCTCTTTATAAATATATGCTTTACCTTATCTAAGAAAATTAGTTTTTAAAATTATTAACTCTACATTGACTAAAAATGTTGGAAGTTTAGGTGACTTACGCGTAAGTTTGACGTACGGTAATTTATTGCTGATTGTCCATACGCAGTTCTCAAGGTCTAGAATCGACGAATTGCCGTTTAAGAATTGCGAATGGTCATCAACAATAATTGCTGAAACCATCATTTGTATCACCGAAGGTAAGAGGACTATTGCCCAGGATTTTAAAGGAATCTAGCTTTCTATGATTTATATATATATATAAATAAAATTTTATTATATATAATAAAATTCTTTTCAAATAATAATAAAATAATTTTATTATTTTAATTATCAATTATTTTATTATTAATAATTTGCTTTTGAAAACAAACAAAATTTATATTAAAATACAAATAACCGTAAACATATAAAAGCATAGCTTTTTGTATAAATTCTTTATATGTGAAATCTCACGATGCGAATAATTCTAAAATTTCAAGTTTAAGCGCTGTAAACAACTTCGATGTGTTAGTCTGTGAGAGTGGTGGCACTAGCACTTAATAAAACGCACTGTAATCATAAATGAGTCTATTCGCCATGTTTAGGTTCGTTCGGATGACTGTAAGTGTTTTAATTAGCTCTCTCAAGATTTGCGTTCCACATTCATTCAACGACGGTGAAGTATAACGGTTTCAATAAAATACATTTAATTAAAAATATAATTTTAACTTGTTGATGTTGAAATTCCAAAATTTAAAATTGTGTGGGATGCTGTGATGTGCATCTTGTAAAAATTGAAAACTTCTATTTGTTTTTAACCGTAAAGTCAAAGTTTAAATATGCTATTGAACCTATTGACTTATAACAAAACTTTTATTTTTGATAAATACTGAAAATTAAATAAAAATTTTTACTTGTGTAACTTTTTTAATTTGCTTTTTTAATGGTTTTTGTGCATCTTAGTCAAACGAATCATTACGGCTTTCTAATCCAAAAACATATTAAAGTCGAAAATATTTGATTTTAAATAAAAAAAGATCTTAACAAGGAAATTGAAAGAATAAAGATTTTTACTATTAAAACCTCTAATTTCTTCCTTGTTCATAATTAATCGAAAATAGTGGAAGTGCTGGTACTACAAAGGGTACCGGAGTACTGTTTACCAGATGCGTATTATACACCGTGGCATAGTGAATTAAAATAGCTTATAATATAAAATAACTTAAATTCCAAAAAATTGATCAAAGGTGACAAAAAAATATAGAATTTTACTGATAACATAAAATAATTTATAGTATAAACAGCGCCCACGCTAGAGTTTACGTAGCCCAGTGCAAACGGACAAATTGATGCCTCTTAAAAATATACTTTTAAAAATATATATCTTTTTTTTAAATTAAATTCAAATTGTTTTAAAGTATAATTAAAATGCACATTTAGAAAAAATTCACACATTTAAAAAAAATCAGCTTTATCCTTAAAAACCTAAATTACGTTTAAGTCACAAAAACAATTTTTCTCACTTTTATTGTTACCGTTATTATGCTTTGAGTGAATGCAACAGCTCTAAGGATCACCTTGCACTTATAGGTGGCTTGGACATTAACTATTTGAGTATTTGCATCTATAGTTTTACTACATTTCAACCTTTGACTCATTTCTAGCCATTATTATAAAGCCAAGTGTTGGGCTCAGAGCCAAATTAAAACAGAAATTATAAAACCAATTTAAACAAAAAGGGAAAATTGTGTAAATTAAAACAAAATAATCAATGTCGTTTGGAAATTGTCAATATGGCTTCTGTAACATAAGCACGCACCGCAAGAAGAGACCAAAAATGAAATAAAATATATTAATTAAAACAAATTAAAAACAACAAAATTAAATAAAAACAAATAATTAATTAAAATTCATAAAAAGCCTACAGCTGCATACAGAAACATACGAGAAAAGAAATAAACTGCCAAAACCTTGCAAAATAAGGTTTAGAAAAAACACAGGCAGAAGAGGCGACCAGAAAACAAAATATTGGGGTTAAAAAAATAATATTGTAAGAAAATAATAATAAAAATAAAATCCAACAATAAAATATTAATATATCAAAAAATAAAGAAAAATATATAAAAAATTACAAAAATATTTCGAAATAAATAAAATAATTAAAAAAACCCTAAAAATCGCGAAAAATCGCCCATTGGTCGCACACAGGCACAAAAACACTATATATACGGCAGTCATTTTCATAATTTCTAACAGAATAACAGAATTACAGACTTACAGAATAACAGAATTTTAGACTACTAGACAAAATTTTAGACATTCGTAGACGAACAGTGAATCACTTGTAGTCAAAATTTTTATGCCAATTTATGCCAATTTTTCCAATTCGGTTGCATGACTGTGGATTGTAAGTATTGTTTTCTTGTATAAATATATATTTTGAAGTTAAAGTCTTGATATTCTGATTTTATTCTGGATGGTCGTGGAATCTTTTGGTGCCACTGACAAGTCCCCCTAAAATCTTATTTATATATATATGTATTGAAATAGCTCTCGATTGGGCAGATCCAGGTCCGGCTGGTGAATTAAGTTCCCTAGTTGTGATTGTGGGTCGCGCCTTATCGAAACATCGGTCGGTCCGCAGCAGGGTCTGGCAAAATAGCACAGGACCTCCACACAGGGCATCGTTGAACGACTCACAACGGCTGATGAAATATCGGTCGAGGCGAGCAGAAAATCTAAAATCATGGGAAGTGCGACTTTAGTTAAGGGGGAATAATGTTTTGGTATTGAAAATTTAAAACATTGTCAGAAAATTAATTGGAAAATCAAGTAGGAAAGGATAAGATAGTGTAGAAGCATAAAGTTGAAAACATTTTTCCATTAGTTGAATGATATAATCTGACAGAAGAGAGTGGTGTTTTTTTTTAAAGTGACCGCAGAGGGTCGTAACTACTTAAAATCATGGGAAATGTACCGGGAGTTAAGGAACTGCTAATCAAATTTTTAATATAGGGAAAGATAAAGGTAAACTAGGACAAATGTAGTCGATACCGGGATTAAACAAATGAAATAGGAAATTTACCAAAAAATAAGGGAGGAACGCTGCCCAAATTTTTGAAGGATACATTTATAAATAACGGGTAAAGATGAAAAATAAGTATGGAAATTGTAGGAATAGACGAGTAAAGACCAGGATATAGAAAGAGAAAGACGTAAGACCTTCCATCGGCAGTCAAGAACCCGAAAATGAAAATATCATGAGGAGTAGTTTTAGGAATGGAGCTCACCTGCTCATGAATTTTCAACCCTTATGTACATTACCAACATGGCAATCACCATGGGTACATAGGAGGGATAGAATAATAATCTTGCTGGAGTTTAGGGGGTAGATGCACAAAACCCTAGAGAAAAAATAAACAAAAACCAACCCTATTCGCCAACACAAGATAAGAAATCTCACGGTGTTTTAAAGTTTCAAAGAGATGATTAGAACTTTTAAACACCTATTTTGAAAGAGAACGATCTCACAGTCAAAAGTTTAGCTGCAAAAGCAGTAGAAGCAATTTTTTGAAATAGAATACAATAAACAATATCTTATAACTTACTCTACATTGCTTAAAATTTGAGAGAGTCATCAAAATGAAATTTGTAATTATATAATGTTTTAGGTAAACTTTGTCTTACCAAAAATCTTCTTTTGGCACCTCCTAAAATTCTTGACCACAAACCTGAAACTGTACTTAAAGTTAAGCGACTCTTTTCGTAGATAGATAGTTTGTGCCATTTCTCATAGTCCTATACTTTAGTGACGGAGTGGACCCCTTTAAGTTTGTTTAGAAATTTCTTTCATTTTTGGTCATCATTTACTTAGGATTCCTTGTTTTCTTTTATTATTGGATTTGATGTTGGATCTACTTTTTACTTTTGTGGTTTTTGTATTTGTATTTTTTGTTTTTTACTTCTTTCATTTTATTTGTTTGTATGCATTTTGTCTTTTGCTTGTTTTTATTGATTTTTCTTATTTCTATTTTATGCTATATGAAACATTCAAACTATCCTTTTTGTTGAAACTTTCTAAATTATTATAGGTTACAAAATAGGGTTAACAATGAGTGAAACATACGGACAAAGCACTTGAAATTCCTGGAGAAAATACATGTAAATAAACAAAAAATTGTACACATTGCAGAAAATACGATAATATTAAAGAAAATTATAATATTATAATAATATTAGAAAATAGATGAAACATATATACAAGAAAACTGGTATTATGAAAGACTGATTTAGAAAAAACTTTAAATGTTTGCACCTTTAAGTTAATATTTTTATCCCAAAAAATTTACTTTTTTGAACTCATTTTGTAATTTAAAATTCATATAAATACACTGGATAAATACAAAATGTCAAAATATCAATATTTAATACAGAGGTAGGCAACAATTATTCCTTTTGATTAATTACTGTTGACACACACTATCAAAGGTTTTAAGGATTGTGATGCAAAAAAATAGAGTGTACTCATGCACATCTCCGAGTCCAGTCCTATTTATTTCATTAAAAATATAAATTGAATCATGTAGATTGTGGTTCATGTAGTTAGTTATATACCTGTTTCAGTTCATTAACAACTTCTATTATAGAAGTTTGAATGAAAATTTAACTGCAGTTATTATGATGTTAAGTAAATATTTTGAAAAGGTAAATTTTAAGTTATTATTCAAGCTCTTAAATAGTACATTTTATCAAAATTTATTTTAAATTTCTTAGTGATTAATTTTCTATAGGTTTTTAAGAATTTATGGTTATTATTGAATTTATTTTTCGATTAAATGTTAGATAAATTTAAAACTAAATTTTATTAAAATAAAATTCATTATTTACCAAAATTTCCTTTTTTTACCGAAATTTTGAAAATATCGGTGAATCTAACTTTTTAGAGTTTTATAATCTTCTTTTCCAGTTCAATTTTTTAAATATATAAATGATGAATTTTATTGATGCTTTAGAAATTTCCAATAATTCCCTTGATTTATATAAATCTTCACCATTTTTCATGGCATTTATGATTCGTATTTTGTCTTTTGAAATTCTGTGAAAATATTATTTTTAAACTTACGTTTTTCGTTTTGTTTCGGTGACTCCACATTTGAAAGAGCGGTTGATGGTGTTGGTTCCATTGTTTCAGGTAAATTACAATTACTGTAAAAAATTTAATTAATTTTAATTTCAAGGTAAAAATTGCGTTGCTATTTCTTCATCTCCGTTTTAATGGGTATTTCTGAATTATATGAAATGCCGTGAAAACATTAAAATGATTGAATTTCATGAAAATTTTACGAAATTATTTCATAATTTTCACGACATCTAAAAGTAGAGTTATCAAAATTTTCTTAAAAAGTTTTCGACGCCATGTTTTTTAAAAAATTGTATAAATAAAGTTTAAAATGGTAATATATTGAGTATGGTAATATAATCATCTGGAAATTTCTACATTTGTAAAGTTTATATGGATTATTTACTATGTATTATGTTGTGTTAAAACAATTCTCCAAATTTCTTCCATTATTTAATATAAGTTGTTATTCATTCGAACAAATTACATATCTATACATATAAGTATGTATGTTTCTATAATATAACGTTATTGATTTTTTTCATTTTATTAAAGTTGATATTCAGTTGAAACAGGTTTATAAATGCATTCGAGGTTACGCAATATTTCAATATAAGAAAATGACAGAGAAATAATATATATTTTATGGAAAACAATTAAAAATAACTATAGTGAGGTTGATCAATTTTATTTCACTTATTTCAATACGTAAATTTAATTCAAAAAATACAGAACAAAAAGTTATTAACAAAATTATTACCACATTGACATTAAATCCATTAATGTATAAAATAACAATTCATTTAAACAATAATAAACTATAGATCAGTTTAAAATAATTGTAATTGATTACACATGCCAATAAAACTAAATATAATTTTTTATAGAATTTAATGTCGAGTGTGATAATATGAAAATTATTTTGATATTTATTTTTAGCTGCGTACAAAAGTAAAAATATAAATAATCAATTATTTTAAAAATATTATGACATAATATTGTAAGCCGCTTGATTATGAGTCGAATCATTTGCGCCCACAGAGGTTAGGGCAAGGGGAAGTGGCACTTGACCCCTCTTGGATTGATTGAAAATAGTCAAATAATGTTACTTTTATTTTAAATTACTTTGTGTTAGCATAAAGAATGCGTGGAGAGACAAAATATAAATCATCTATTTTAATTTCGTTATAAATTTAGTTGTATGAGATACATGTTTTATTGTACAGTCCTTTGTTTGAATAATTAATGAGGTTGTTTGTACATACAAAGTTATTTTGTAAACCTTTAATAATCTAATTATTGTGATTATTTTCTTTTAGTTATAATTGCTAAGCTTGTTAAATTGTAAATTAACATAATTTATTTTGTTAATTATGTTATATTACTATAAAGATTTTTATTTCTTAACCTGTGTTTATTTTAATTTCTACCAGGTCTATGGAGACTGGTTGGGTTTTAGTTTTAGTTTAAGTTTTCTTTTTTGTTTTTATTATTTATTCTATTTATTTGTCTTCCTTGTTACTTTTAGGCGTCATGGATATCCGGAAATTTTTAAAATCTTTCAAATAGCCACAGCAGTCGACTCCAGATGTTGAAGAAATATCACTAACTCCTGTCTGTAAAAACGGAAGCTGTAGCTTGTTCATCTTCAGCAGCAACGCTATCACCAGAACCAGACCCTGAAAAGCTTGAAAGTGGAGATAATAGGTTAACCTATGACATTGAGCTCTATGTAAAATCTACTACGAAGATCCCTATCGATCTTAAGCTTAAGTATCGTTTGCTAACTGATCCACACAAGCCTCACTCGTCATATGATTTTGAAGGCGACATGTCAGGAAGTTGAAAACTTTCTGGAAAATTTGTTGGTACAGTATGCCCTTCATTACTACAGTGTCCTGTCAGTTCGTTAACCATACAAATACGCTACAGTAAATTAAAACTATTTTAAAACTATACTAAAAAATTTAGCCGCCCTACAAAATTTTCTGTGAGCGCCCATGAGTCGAATTATGTACAAATGTTTTGATAAATATTTTATCTATGTGTTGAAAAGTAGATAATTTAGAAATTGCAAAAATTGAAGATGGGTAGTTAAGTAACCAACATGAATCACCAAAGGGTTGATCATATAAATTTTAAAACATCTTTCACTTGATTGAACACACAAATCAATAATTACACATGAAATCAATATTGCGATGTGACAGTATTCAAACTTCATAGAGTTTAAACAGTACTAAATATAAATATCATTACACTACATAGCACAATTCTACTCTTTAAAATCAATATATATATATATATATATATATATATATATATGTTGGGAATTAACAAAATTTAAAAAAACAAAAAGAAAAATCAATAAAAACATTGATATTCAAAATAATAATTAAAAATGCAAAATTAATTAATAATTTTAAAATAAATATTTAGCGGGGTAAACTGATATGGGAGGATGCAAAATGACGAGACGAATCCAAATATAATAAAATCAAATTAAAAAATAGAAATTAATTAAAAATTAATTGGCTAATGGAAAGTCCGAGCCAACTCATAAACCCGAGTAGTGTGAGAAACCGGGCCATCAACAAAATTATTAAATTAGGGCAACGAAATTGGGTGACGAAGGAAACCCAGGAAAAAATGGAACCCGACATCAATGTAATTAGCGTAAATAAATGGGTTAGATGGAAACACCAAGAACCCTGAAGTAATATCCAATTTAGTTTTAGAGAGAGATGTCAAAAAATGGCAAAATCAATTTGATTTGCAAATAATTTAATTATGAGATGGGTATAAAATAAGAAAGTAAATCAAAAAAATCGCCAGTGTGATCGAAGAGAATATTTTATCAAAAAGTTTAACGAAGGTAATAACTTGATAAGGGATATCTGAAAGTACTATCAAGTGCCAAATTTTAGAAACAAAAATATAATTTTTTTAAAGTAATAATATTATGTTAATACAAGACTATTTTTAAAGAACTTTATAGTTAGCTAATCTAATCTAACTCTACTGTTCCACTCAAATTCAAAATCACGACAACAATTATAAGTCTCCTAAAATCTGAAATCAGTTTGAAACAGCAGTGATGTTGTAGCGGCAGTGAAAAGTTACACTTGCATTCGAGCAAATGACGTCATTTTTTATTATAATTTAGACATAACTATTTCGATGTACTCATATAGTATGTGTTTAGTTATATTTCTATCATTCTACTATATATATAACTGTCTAAGGAGCCATATTGTCTGAGGGCTCCTCCATGTGCCACCTAAATTCAGCAAATCATTCAGAAAACCTTTGAATTAATCTTAACTGCTGATATGTATTTGGATGTAAATTAAATGTTGATGTACCTTCAAACTGTCAGAACTGATGAAATCTGGGAAGAAATTCGTCTGAATAGCTGCAAAATCTTACAGCAAATTTGGATTTTCATGAAATTCTAAAAAATCTAAAAAAAATTGTTTTCAGAAAATATTTAAAAATTTTAAATCACGATTTTGAAAAGTTGTAATTTAGTTTTAAATCAAGTCGTTTTTTATTTTATTTTCTACTCTTAGGTGAAATGAATTTTTTTAAAAGATTGTTATATTTGTTTTAATTGTTTAAAATTTATTTGTTTCAGAGATAGTCGAAAAAATAAATTGAAAACAAATACTTTAAAATCCAGAATATAAGCCGTAGCACGTATTAACTGCACCATTTGCATTGAAGAGACAATAGTTCGGTCAAGTGTAAATTGCGTAAGAAGTAAGAGGACCGGAGAACATCAAACATACTAAATCTGGAAATATGAAGGCTGCTGACTGGGATATTATTTTCGAATGGACTCTCTTCCTGTGAAGAGGTTAATCTTTCAACCATTTTAAATGTTTTTGGATTGTTTCGGTGAAGAATGCGATCTTCTTGAAATTGAAGAAAATAAAAAAACATTGCAGACTTTCCTGAACTTGTTGAATTTGTAGAAAACTTCACTGTTATTGATAATGAAAATTGCGGTGATTTTAATGAGTATGATATTTAGGAAAATTGAGGTAAATAAATAATTTTATCTTTAATTTAAATAGCCTTTTATTCGCATTAGCTGTGGTTCAAAAATGTTGCTTTTATGCACATATGAGCCTCAGCTCCTCTCAGGGTTTTATATTAGTTTTGTAATTTTCAAATATTAGCATTACTCTTAACTTATAAGTAGACAAAAAGAATATTTATCAGTTGAACTAAAATTTTAATTTTTTCACAAAACTTCAGCATTCTTATTGTTAATTTTTAGTAAATTGGGGTGTATTAAAATTGATAGTTTAAAAATGCTAGATTAAATTGATCAAAAAAATAAAAAATTTAAAATAAAATTAGTAAAAATAAAAATATTTATAATAAATAATTTATAAGAAAAATAATAAGAATAGTAAAAATAAATAAATTAAATGTTTTTTATTGAATCAATCAACAAGTCTAAACGCTCATTAGAAGTTTTTATCTTTAAATTCCATATGATTTGGAATTCTTGAACAGCTTCAATTAAAGCTGGCAGTCGTAAACATTTTCGGGTGTACTCCTTTAGACTTCTCCACAATCGTTCAATTTTAATCCCCCACAATTTAACCTCTATTACCGAGGATTAATATGAAAATATATATTTGTTTGTTATCTGTGAATTAAATAATAATAATAGTTATATATTGTAAATGTATCAATGATTCTCAAAGGAAGTCATATGCTTCCTGGTGGCTACAGCAGATTTTTGTGAGTGAAACGAAAAAAAGAAAGCTGGGCCATAAAGATTATCATTGGGATAAGAATATCCTTCAGAATAATGATAAACATTTCGAAAGCCTAATTCTCAGATTGTGTTTTAAAAATTTCAAACCAACGCCCTTCATAGGAGGAAATAGGAAGGACCAATTATGTATTCATTTACGCCTAGAAAGTTGTCGAAAACGTTTGAGATATTTTTTAAACAAAAGCGTAAATTTTGTTTCAAAATTAAATTCAAAGGTAAATATTTTTTAAATATTCAGAAATTGATAAAAAAATTGATTGAAGTCGCGGAACGGAGAATATTTATTCAAACATTTAATATTTAATATTAAAACAACACTAAGACTGTTGGCCAGGAAGTATAAAGCAACCCCGATAAATACATGTAAGCTTTTTTTAAGTATGCCTTTTTTAAGAATATTGGCATATGACATCCTTTTTCTTATCGCAGCTTAGTTGTATGAAAGCCTCTGTAGTGTCAATAGGTCTCTTTGAGTCCTTTAACGACTCTAAATCATTTTTATTTCCGGGTCTTCATATTCACATCTGGATTTTGGGTTTCTTAGGATTGTATTATTTCTCAAGAGAGGACACCACAGAGGTTTCAACAGTCATGTAGATGTGTGCTCCCCTGAATTTCTCAAGTCACTCACGATATTTAAGTTTTTTTTACTTAAAACTAATATTTTAATGACGAATTTAAATTTGGGCCATTATTCTAGGCTATTTCGCGATTTTCTCCGAACTGTGAATTTTAATTTGGTAATTACTGCAAGTTCTTCAACATATTTCAGTGGTATTGTTTATCATAGCTCAAATCTTTCCGCTAGAATTTCTGCAATAGAGAAAATCCTTTATGAGAGGAATTGTATGTTTGATTTTGTAAATATTATAATGATAATTCTGACGGTAATTTTATAAGTTTAATATTTGAAAACCTAGAAACAAATCCTAACTATAATGTAATTATTAATGAAATTGATTTAATCTATAAATCTTTCCCATATTGAGAATCGGAAATTGAATAATAACGTGGAAGACTAACATCAAGGTGAGTTTGAATGCATCTAATGGTTTCCCATATTGGTTTTTTTTCTGACAAAAATACTATAGTTTATTAGATAATAAGAATTCAACAAAAGTGAAAGGTGTAACATTGAAAGATACATGCATAAAACACTAATTTTATCAAGATTTTTACATTGGATTAGAAACACTGAGAGTGTTGAATAGGTATCCGAAACCACCAGTTTCAGGTTAGGCTTAATTTCAGGAGATGACAGATGACCCATGTCGACGAGAACGAATACTCAGCGTGTCTTTCAGGTACATGTATTTGGTTGCCGCTCAATAAACCTGGAAATATTAAATGAAAATACTTTATTTTTATCATCTGTGCCGAAAATATCTCTACTGATTTTTAGCCAAAAAATGTTTTAATCAATATAATCTTATTGTAAAATATTGATATTATTATTATTATTATTATTATTATTATTATTATTATTATTATTATTATTATTATTATTATTATTATTATTATTATTATTATTATTATTATTATTATTATTATTATTATTATTATTATTATTATTATTATTTTCTAGACAATATTTATTGCTCATTAATAAGACTTGAACTTTGACCCCAGCCAGACACATTTCAACTAAACATGACTTTAAAATCACATGTGTTCTTAATTTTTTGACCGAAAAACTTTGATCCTATACTGACTCCTTTATCTTTAAATAATGCTTTCTGCTAATGTTCGATCTCAAGATTGGCTTTTTCATCAAAACCTAACTTAAATTTGGTGTTTTTAGTCAAAAACCGATTTTCTGATCATTTAAACAAAAATTCAAAATGACGAATACGTTGATCAATTATGCAATCTGATCTTGATTTTGGCCTTGAGGAGAGGAAAGAATGGGATGATGCGCTCACTGTATACAACTTGTGTATATACTATGCACAAATGGTCCACTTAAATTGGAAATGATGCAACTATCAACAAAGATTCAAACCTTCTTAACATTTTTCATGTCATTTGTCTTGTTGAGGTTGACTGAATTTAGGTAAAATAAAGCCCTAATCCACAGAAATTAGTGAGTAAATAAAAAAATTCAAAAATAATAACTAAAGTAAAATGATTTATAATAAAAAGTCCAAAAAATAATATTTTTAGGGGAAAACGAGAATGGACCAATGACACATGATGGACGAACACGAATATAGTAATATAAATTTATTGTGGATTAATTAATTCAGTGTAAGAATATAAATAAAAAATTTAATTGAAATTCTAACCTTGACAGTCGATAATTTCCTATAAAGGTTACTCTCGACTCGGAAAATATTTCAAAAGAAAAAAAGAAAAATTGTTGTTGAGTAACATCAGATTAGTATATTTAACTTACTTCAGATAGTCTCCGATAGGGTTACCTGCCTCAGATCAAGTAAATTCATCCAATTGTATTGACAGAATAGGAAAGATTGTCAAGTGTAAAATTAATAAAGATTACCAGTGTTCCATTGATGAAGAGCGCGTGGAGTCAGATTATCAAATATCCTACCGGATCACTGAAAAACTTGAAAAATTTCACAAATAATATTTCATTTTAATGACCTTCAATGACCCGGCAATGACCCAGTCGAATATCAAAAATAAATATAATTCAAAAATTGTTTGCAAAAATTACGACAGACTGAAATAATTAATTAAATTAAAATTAAATTTCAAAAAATAAGAGACAATTAATTTAATTTATTTTCTAAAAAATATTTTTATTGAATTTCTGAAAACAAAAATTTTCAAACAAAAATAATTCGCAAATCCCATCCAAGTCCGTTGAGAATTAAAACAAATTATTTTCAGTCATTATAATAGACATCGAAACCTTTGCAATCAAATTCGAAATGATATTATGGCCCATTCAATTAATGCTGTTGATGCCCGAAAACGACTTTAGCGATTTAAAGCTTCAGAATATAGGACTCACATGATCTTGTCACCGTGAGCCATTAAAACAAGTCAAGCAATTACAGACAAAACAATGAATAAAATATAATTTTTTTTCTCCAATAATTTTCACCCATCTAATTAATGAAACAAATCAATAGATTTGACAATGGGAAAAAAATTCTCAAAATTTCTATTTTAATAAGAAAAATCAAAAGCATATATTGATTCCGTTCGGGGGGGGCTTACTTTAATCATTTATATTAATTGCGATCTCTTCACTAAAAATGAATTGTGAAAAATGAATTTGTTTGTTTAAATGGATTTTTCAGAGTTATTTTCTTTTTCATGGAATTAATTTTAATTAAAATTGCTGGTATATCAATGAAAAAACTTTTGTTTTAATTGTTGATCATTTTGATATAATAACCGATCATGAAATTATTGGTTTTTTTTTCAAATTTTTTTTTTCAAATTTAAATTGGCAAAAATATTTATGATAATAATAAGTTTGAAGAAAAATTAAAAAAGAAATTATTGTGAACAAGGGAAAATTATGAGATAGAAAGTTAAAATTTTTTTTATCGGGTACTCCATCCAGAGTGCAACATATAATTTATATGTAACCAAAAGTGCTGATATTTTTACTTCAATTTTTAAAAACATACAAATGTTCTCCACGAATCTTTTAACAAACTTTTTTTTTGTCATAATTCTCGATGGCATTTCCTGTGCTATTATTAAGAAAGTGTGCAATCAAAAATTATCGGCAAAATTAGTTTTTTTTAAAGTTTCGTAATATTTTCGGTAGAAAAATTTCAATATCAAAAGTCTTCGGTTTGCTGATTTTTCTGCGTTTTTTCATTTATTTTCTGTTAAATAGTTATTTTTTTTATTATATACTTACGGTTAAATTAAGTAGGTAATTTATTAAAAACTATATAGATTATTATCTAAAAACTAAAGTTTAATGACAAGTTAAGTAGTTTATATAGTTTATTTGTTTAAAACTATAAAATTTATATATTTAGTGTCAAATAAAGTATGTAAAATATCTGACATACTTTATTTTTTTTGTACAATAGAAGACATAAATAGTAAAAGAAGATTAATTTTAAACAATGTAGGTCACGTATTATTATTATTATTATTATTATTATTATTATTATTATTATTATTATTATTATTATTATTATTAAAAGATAACGCCAATAAAAAACTTTTCGCACGATATATTTCGATAGCATAGCTATCATCTTCAGGTACTCAAAACCAACTAAAAATATTATGAATTAACATTTAATTTATTATTATTTAATTTTTTATTAATTTAATTTTGTAATAAATAAATATTTATAAAATATATTCAATTCACTTTTAATTAATTTAAAATTTTAAAATTTTCACTTATATTCTAATTTTTAAAAAATTAATGTAATTTAAAATTTTTATGAACAGTTTACATAAAAACATTGTATTCACACGTGAAACGGAGAGAAAGTCATCAATTGCGTTTTTAGATTTGTTAATTCAACCCAAAGATAAACAGTATGAGACAGAGATTTATAGAAAACCAACTGATACTGGTCTTTATACTTCTCCAGAAAGCTTTTGTGAATTTAAGTATAAGAGAAATATGGTGAAAGGATTGATTTATCGTTCATGGTCTTTATCTTCTACTTTTGCTAATTCGGTAAAAAGTGTTGATAAATTGGTTGAGTTGTTGATAAAGAATGGATATTCTAAATCATTTTTATTGTTGATGATAAAAGAGACTGTTGATAAATTGATTAAAAATCCTAAGGATCCATGTTTTGGAAAGTCTGAATGTAATTTGTCAAATGGATGTGAATCGAGTGTTGATCTAAATAATAGTAAAAATGGATATAAAAAAATTGAGCCTAAATATGTGTTAGTATTGCCGTACTCTGAAAGCTTTACAAATTATAAAAGGAAGTTAAGTAAACAGATGGGAAATTTAGAGTATAAGATCGTCTCTAATTCGTGTAAGGTACGCAATATGTTTATTAATAAATCAAAACCTCCGGTTGGATTGTGTTCTGATCTCGTTTATAAATTTACATGTAATGGGTGTAATTCCACATACATTGGAGAGACTTCCCGTCATCTCTGTACTCGAGTTCTAGAGCATTGTCGATTGAAGGGTTTGATCAATATTAGTGAACACAATAGAGGCTGTAAAACTGAAATAGGAATGTCTGATTTTAGAATTTTGTTGAGAAGTTTTAATAATTATTGGGAACGCGTGATATGTGAAGCATTGCTGATAAGGTCGTTAGATCCAAAGATTAATGTGCAAAGTGCTGTAACTACGGATGCTTTGAATGCTCTTAAATAGTTTACGTATGTTAAATCATGTTTGTTTTTTTAATATTATTAAAATAATTGAAAAATTTTAAATTACATTAATTTTTTAAAAATTAGAATATAAGTGAAAATTTTAAAATTTTAAATTAATTAAAAGTGAATTGAATATATTTTATAAATATTTATTTATTACAAAATTAAATTAATAAAAAATTAAATAATAATAAATTAAATGTTAATTCATAATATTTTTAGTTGGTTTTGAGTACCTGAAGATGATAGCTATGCTATCGAAATATATCGTGCGAAAAGTTTTTTATTGGCGTTATCTTTTAATTAAATCGTTGCCAAATTTATTTAATAATAATAATAATAATAATAATAATAATAATAATAATAATAATAATAATAATAATAATAATAATAATAATAATAATAATATTAATAATAATAATTTATAAATAAATAATAATAATTATTATTATTATTATTATTATTATTATTATTATTATTATTATTATTATTATTATTATTATTATTATTATTATTATTATTATTATTATTATTATTAATACAATTATCATTTCAGATAAGAGAATAAAGTTATTGAATCTCACTTCCTATCCCCTCATATAAATCTAAAGAAAATGCACGTTCGCAGATTATTTTTATTAAGAGTAGACATTTTAAAAAATTTATTCTAATTAATTTGTATTAATAAATCTATTTTCTCCGATTTGATTTCTTATTTGAATTCATTTTTAAAACAAAATTTCTTCATTTTTTTATTCCACAACTGTAGAAATTCTCTGTAATAGTAATCAGTAATTGATTTAATTAATCATTAATTAAAATTCATTTTATGTGAAATTCTTTGATTTTTTGCCAAAGTTAACTTGAAAATTAAAAATCTTATTCTTATTCTATTCTTTTTATTATTTGATTGTTTGCTGCTCATCAGTAATTGCTCATATTTTTAAGAATGTCCGCTATAGGCATAATAAATAATCAATAAGTAATTAAAAAGGCATAATTAAATGATGAATAATTAAAAAAACAAATTAAAGCGGCCATAGAGAAGTTTTAAACATCCTATGTGACGAAAATTATGTTTATATCGCGAGCTAAAATAAATGTATAAACTGTAATTTCTTTGCCATTCTAATAGAATCCTTGTTGCACCAAGACCTCTCAATTATAGAAACGCAGTTGAGTGAAAAAATTACACTTTTTTGAGATTTTTCTGCTCATCAATTATCCAAAGAAAAAGTGTTAAAGTTATAACAGAAAATAACAGCGACGAAACAAAGAAAAACGCGGGTTGAAATTGAGTTAAAGAATTTAGGAAACATGTATAAAGTCATATGAATTGAGTGACACGGAGTGCTTACTAATTCTGAAACAATTTCTGAACTATCTAAATATACGGACGGCTTATGTAGTTTTCTGAAGCCTAAATGTTTGTATCTAGGGTCAGGTTACATAAAAGCAAAATCTTATCACTATTTATCAGTCTTTTAGCGCAAATAAATCAATGGACAATATTAGCAGTTTGATTTCGTAAATTTAACACGTCCATTAAAAACTAAATTATAATCAATTCCAAACTTTATTTCAAAAAAATCTGTCAACAATCCAATATTAAAACAACGATCTAAAGTTGTTTTTAATCATAAATGTTTTTGAGTATTTCTTTAAAGGATATTTCAGTAAGCACGAATTAATAATTGAATAGGGAATATTAATACACAAACATTTAATAAATATTTAATATATTTAAATTACAAACATTATCAAATATTTATTTTACAATCAAGCAACTTCATCATTCCATAATTTAACTTTAAACTTATTTAAATTTATTATTAAAATTTTATTAAAGTTTGTTACATATTTTTAACACGATAATTAGTTATTCTATTTAATTATCCTCACAGACCATTTTTTCATTAAAAGGAGCTCACTGTGAACCCGATTTTTCGACTTATTGCTTAGACCAAACATAAACATTTTAAATGATTATTTTCAACCCAAAAACGGTTTGAGTCAGATCGGCTTTATTTAGACTGGAAAATTTTAATAATATTTCAATTGATAAAATAAATAAATTTGTCATTTTGTCTTGAACTATATTGTTCCATGCTATTTTCGCCCGGCGTTGCTTTGCTCGCTCGAATTTCGCCCCTTCTAATGAAAGCGATAAGTATTCGGTACGGGGAAAAAATAAAGCAAAAATTATAAATCAAAAGTAAAAAATCGGCAATGAAAAATTTAACAATAATAAAATTAATTACGAGTTTCCGAAAAGATTTCAATTTTTCGAAAATAATTTGTAGCAAATGAGAAACTGTAACGTATTAAAGTTTTCATTCAATGAATTGAAATTTATTTAGGAAAAATATTCAATTATCAGCCAATGAAATCAAAAGAAAATTCCATTATTTAAATAAGATCTACCGAGAACGAAAACATTTATCATTCTGACATTTGCACCTTGAAAACAATGATGAAATTTGAATTCATATTTTTGGCAATTAGTTTTTTGTTTTTTCTATCAGTGAGCATGGCGAATACGGCCGAGGAGAATCCTGAAAGCTATTTCGACAATGAAGACTTTTTCCGGTTTTTCAAACTTCATAACACAAAACGAAGGTTGAGAAATCGAATTACTTTTGCGAGTAATTTTGGAAAACGTTCTGACGTAAGTGCTTTTTTGTTTGAATTTTTAAATTTAATTGTTTTATTTTTTAGGCCATTCGGAAATAGATGTTGGTGTGTATGGTGACTATCACCAAAATTAATAAAAATATTTTTTATTGTTAATCTTTAATGAGGAATTTGTAAATATTTATTTTACCAGTGAATACCTCAAATATTTTCCTAGGTTTGGTAATTGTGTGACTACTGTTGGTGGAAAATACTATGAACATTACTTAGGCGAATTATTTAACTTAAATACCCATAAATGGTACCCGATAGTTTCAAACAAAATGCATATTTTAACAAGTAATTTTAGTTTTCACAGGCAAGTAATAAGTAAAACACGACTTAAAATTTTCAATTTCATTTCATTTTGTGTGATCATTAGGCACTACCAGTTATATGAAGTTAGAAGGGTTCTTTAAGGAATAATCCTTGAAAGAGATACAATTGAAATACCAATATTTCATATAATATACAAATTTGGCCAAAATGATATTGTACCACAAAGTCTAAACATTATTATATTTTTTTATTAATTACCAGATAAACATTGGGGAGGAGGAGAGAGGCATTTGGCTGAAAGTGACCAAAAAATATTCTACTTAATTTTTAAAATTTAATATTATTACTATTTTAGCTTTTAAAATGAGAAATTTTCAGAATTAAATCCTTATTAAAATTTATTAATTAAAACAAATTTGAAATAAATACAGAAATAATGTCAACTAAAATTTAAAGTCTTCTAATTTTGTAATAAATAATTTTAATAAAATTTCCTAATAACAATATATATTTATATTATATAGAATATTTAAATTAAATTAGACTTTATAATTTTTAATCTTTCCGATTTTATTGGAATAGGAAAGGAATGAAATAAGAACGAAATATAATAATTATTTCACTCTGATAATAAGCATTTCTCAAAAAGATTGCTGTTTACATTCTGATCCATTTTATACCTCTTAGAATTCGTCCGTAACTGACTGTCGAAATTTGTATTTTGCTCTGATAATATAGTCTGGTTCATAAAAAAGGTCGCTCTGCCACAATTTGATGAAAAATGCGTGTGCTTCAGTAAAAGTTTTTGTTGATAAAAGACGAGTTGAATAGCATGTCCTGATATCGAAAGGTATCTTGCAATTGTTTTTACTTTTGAGCGATTGATGTGCATGATGTAAATTGCTGCTCCAATATCGTCACTCAGGTACTTGCAACGCATGATACACAGAAGAAAATAGACTGAAACAATTTATGTATCACATGGTACATAGTGCGCTTTGACCCAATTTTCTACAAATATGCATCGCTTGTAGCAAGGCTTTGTGCATATTAACCTTTGTACATTGCTTATCAACACACACCAAACCATCTCTCCTCTCAATGTATTTGAAGAAGTGAAAAAATATATAGCGGGTACACATGTTTTTTTTTATCAAAATGTAGTATGGTGTTCTTTATGAGCCGCACTACATTTAAGATTATTTAGATTTTGTTCACATTTTCTATTATTTTTAGATATGACACTAAGAATTTCAAAAATGATCTTTATTCTATAATGATGTTTGTTAGGGGAAAATAATGATAAAATATACTAGAGCTAACCCAATTGCCCTTTAAAGGCATTTCCGAAAAGAATAGAATGAATGTGTGGGCCCGGAATTATGTGCCATGAACAACAAAATTAATCAAATTTCCCATAATAATTATATACAATTCCCAATATATTATTTTAGATTTCCTGATGATTGAATCCGAAAAAATCTAAATATTTATTTATTTATTTATTGAGCATTCTGAGTTACTTCTTTTAAGAAAAACAATTCTTCAAAGTTGGAAGAGATTTGTTCGGAATTTCAAATGCAGTCATTGAAGTTTTATAAAATACATGAAATTTTAGTCAAACAACACCATTTTTAGGTTAATTTGGACGAAGAAGCCGATTTTGGGCTCAACAGTCACGCTTCGTTTTATTGTTATAAGGAGTCCGGATGGGTAAACTGATAAAAGGTGTGGAGGATTTGGGTAGTTCTTTATGATTTATATATATTATCACAACAACTATGCTGTTACATTTTTAAGGTCTTTGCAACTAGATTAAAGAGCCCAATCCCGTTTTCATGGTAACAATATATAAGCAGAATTTAATTATCTACGATACAGCTTGATTATAATTTAAAATGTTGCAATGTTTTTTTTTAATATTTTCACTTTTCAAATAGCTTACATTCTTTATAGAGTTTTTGTTATAATAAGTATATCTAAATTTAATTCTCTCTATATATATCTTGATTTGAAATTTGAAATAGTGTATTGTGTGTACTATATCCATCTTTTCTTGTAAATTATGTGTTTTTAATAAAGTGTTGGGGTCGTCGGTGAATTTGAATAGGAATTATTGTCAATCTGACTCCAAGTGTGCTTTTAAACAACAGTAATGAACTCCAAACGATATACACTTTATTGATACACTTTATCTCCACTTTAAAATGACACAACGAATTATCTAGCAATCAGAATTTGGAGCTTATTACGACCCTTCGGGAAGAATAGCATTTTTCGGATCAATTGGATTTCATAATCACTTGACTACTGTGACGGGTTTCTGAGATCGGTAACTCTGATTTAGTTGCTTAGCTTTGACTTCGCTTAATTTCTGTTTCAAATTTCTCTTTTCCTTTATTTCAACTTTAAGCTTTCTCCAAATTTCACTTTAATACTTTCTTCAATAATTTTCTGTTATTTTCTTCTTTCCAATTATTCGTCGAATTCTGTATAATTTCTCTCAAATCTCTTTTTCTCCTTAGTCCAATTTCTCTCTAATAATCTCTTTTTCTCTCTTTGATTCCAATTGCGTTTCCTTTTGATAATCCGTCACTCAAAAATACTTACTGATATCCAACAGAATTTCTGATATCTTTTACCGCTAATTCCATTTGGGGCTCTATAATCACTGACAGCTGTCCAGATAAATAATTTTTAGAGATGTTCTTTCCCGGATTCCCGAACAATATTCCTTCCCTTATCTTGAAAGAGCTTTCAAAATAACGTGCAAATGTTGTTTTTGTTTTCCTAAATTTGAATTCGTTAATTATAAATGACCTTCTTTTATTCAATTGTCTGTTTTTATTGATTTTCTCTTATTCCCTTCTCGTTATTCGACATTCCTTTTTCATTCCCGTTTTATTAAGCTCCAGAACCACATCTTAATCACTTATCATTGTTTCCCCCAATCATTTTACATGTTTATTAATTATTTTACTCTATTAATAAAGTATCCTCAACATATCTCCCCTCTTTAAAAGAAATTCGTCCTCGAATTAAAATTTGACATTCAATTCCATTTGATCATGCTGTAAAACTCTTTATAACTTTACATTAATTCTATTATCAATAAAAATAACAACTGCTTTGAAGACATTTCATATAACTAATTGTTTAAAAGTTTAACATGCAAATTTTTAATGTAAGATTTTATGCTATTTATAAATTCCATGAAATTTGCTCCTATGCAAATGAAATAAATTGGACGATCTCCGATGATTTACAAAAATATGTACTATTCACCTTCAAAATTCTTAATTTCTTCACAATTTTCTGTAATCTAGAGAATTCAAAGGTTTTGACCCATTGTAACTTTTTATCAAAAGTTCTCAAGATTATAGTTCTATGGTAATTTTTGATCGTTTTATTATTCTACACAACATATCAAAAATTTAAATTTTTGGCCAAAGTTGTGACCCTTTATAACTTTTTATCTAAAGCTTTGATGACTAAAGTTCTATTAGCAATATTTCTTGTTTCGTCAATCTCTACAACATATCAAAAATTAAAAATTTTGACCAAGGTTTTGACCCTTTATAACGTTTGACCCAGAAGTCAGACTGCCATACTTCTAGAGTAAATATTGCTCAGCTTCTCAAGTTCAACAACATATCAAAAATTAAAATTTTTGAAGGTTTGGCCCTTTATAACGTCTTATCCAAAGGTTGAAAAATCATAATTTTAACGTCACTTGTGCCATATTATCGTTCTCTACAACATATCAAAAATTATTTTTTTGGCACAAGATTTTGACCACTATAACCCTTGATCCAAAAATCTGACAACCATAGTTCCATTGTAATTTTTGAAGGTTTGATCCTTAATGACTTTTTATCCAAAGGTTGGAAGATCCTAATTTTATCACAACTTTTGCCATTTCATTCTTCTCTACAACATATTAAAAATAATTTTTTTTAACCAAAGTTTGAGCCTTTTTAGCTTTGAACCTTTAGAAGATATGACCATGGTTCTATTGACAATTATTTTCAGCTCATTCTTCTCTGCAACATATCAAAAATTATATTTTTAGTCAAGGTTTGACCCTTTACACCTTTGAAGTTCGATAAGATACGACTATAGTTCCATTGACAATTATACTCAACTCACCGTTCTGTAGAACATATCAAAAATAAATTTTTGGTCAAAGGTCCTTTGTAACTTCGAACCTTTAGAAAATACAACCATAGTTCAATTAGAATTTTTACTCAGCTCATCGTTCTCTACATAATATCAAAAATAAAATTTTTGGTCAAGGTTTGACCCTTTAGACTCTTGAAGCTTGAATACATCTCATTACACAAATTTGCCAAATATTTGATCATAACAGTTTAACTCAGAACAGTTCCCAATTACAATTATAATTCAATATTTTTCTGAAAAATTTAAATATTGTCAATCATTCACGATTCAAACCTTTTAATCATTTAAAAGTGATAAGTAATAAAAATTTCATTTATATACAAGTAGCTCAAATTCAAATTTAGCGTAAAAATAATAATTTCTAATTATTTGGTTTACGTAGTCTGTAAGAATAATTTAAAGTAAATAGAACCTGATTAAAATAACTTTGGATTGAGGTTTATAAATGCCATAATTTTCTCAAATATTTTCATTATATTTTATTAAAACTCGATCATCAGTCTATTTACAAGTGAGGTATAAGTTTTAATATTTAATTCTCCATCAGATCCAATACGATTTCCACATTTAAAATATATAACATTGATATAACAAATCATATGAAGGCAAATGCGATCTATCATACGCAAATTGATGTACTCAAAATGATATCTAATAATCTGTTCGGTATGTTTGTTTTCATAAAATTTTAAATGAGTCCAGATTAGTTTGATAATGATATATATAATATTAAAGGTTTTACTTGTAATATTATTCTTTATAAAATACTTTTTGAGTACTTTACATTCATTCTGGATAATTATAGCTTCAGATAAAGATTCAGAATCAATTATAACTTCATCAGGTTTTGGAATTAGTGGAATAACACATTTAGGTAACAGTAAATTCAAATTAATAATATTTTCTGTAATGACTATAGATTCATACCTTATAACTTTGCTCTGAACAAAAGATAAATGAACATTAAACGTTGTAAAATTCGATAACATTGAAATAAATTTACTGTGATCATCAAATACAATTTTCTTTTCTTTCAATAAAACTAGTTGGTTGGAAATACAATAATTATTAAATGAGTAAACAACTTCATTTTTTTCAAAACACATTTTATAGTGGGTACATTCAACTTGGTCAATAATTTTCAAAGAACTATCATTACATTGGAATTCAACTGCCATATCTTCCATCCAAAGTTCATTTCCAATAGTTTCATAATTTAAATTACATTTATTAGTTATTGAATAACTCTTGATCATATACATCATAATCATCATTTAATAATAGTTTCTTTTCAAAGTTCAAAGATTTAAAAGATCTTAAAGTGTTAGAAATATTTTTATTACTTTCATTGATCTCAAAATCTTCACTTTAAAATTTATCTTGAAAACTACACTTTCTAATATTTTGTTTGGAGAATAAGTTATTGAACTTTAAAACTTTATTACAACCAGCCATCTTTAATTCAATGTATGAAATCTTTCGAATTAAATCAAATATTTCATCATATTCCACGATAGAAGATACCATTTTCAAATTACTGCTAAGTCCCTAAAATACAAACATCTAAAATATATTTCTATTATTTATATCATATAATAATATATATATATATATATATATAATAATAATAGAAAATCTGTGTAACTATTTAGTGTGGTATATGCGGGTCTTTATGATACCATATATACATAAGGAATTAAAAAAAGTTAAAACAGTGATAATTATTTTTTTTATCACTGTCCTCTCAACAGTTATTTGGCATAGATTTTTTTTGAACCTCTTTTGGGTATCAAACAAATTCTAACATACAATAATTTTATGGATTAAAAAACGGATCATCCAGATTAACGTCAAGCCTAAATCCAAGAACTGACATTTTCAATCTAAACCAAAAGATTTAAAATAATTTCTAATTTTTGGGCCAGAACGTAAACGGCCTTGAAAAATGTTTAAATGGATCAGAAACACACACGCAAAAATAACACGCAATTTAAATAAACCCACTGAAACAGCAATTAAACCATATAAAATCTGAGAAATAAGAGAATTAAATATAAAATAATAAACATAAAAATAAATTAAAATATTAACAAAATGCACCAAGATCCGCACGATACCTACACAAATACAACAAGAAAACACAACAAATTCGACGAAATTGAAAAAATCAATTAAAGTTCATTAAAGTGAAACTTAAATCGAAAAATTTGAATTAGCAATAATTCAATAAAAATTCTAAATAAAAAATTATAAAAATAAATCAAAAAATATCAAAATTAAAGAATAGAATTTGCTAGAAAATAACAAGGTCGAATTTTGTTTTACTGCATCAAATTTCACACACTAGAAAATTAGGTATAAATACTGATTCATTTCCACATTCAACAAAACCAAAAAACCATTTTTTGAAAATTGTTTAAAACCATTTTGAAAAGTGTTTAAAACCGTTTCTCGAAACTATCCAGTTTTTAAAAATCTTAGAACATTTTTAGAACCATTTTGAAAATTGATTTACTTTCAGTACATTTAGGTGAGAAATATTTATGGTGGAGCCCTCTTTCCACGTCACGTCCCTGCGTCTCAATGGAGCTCTGCTCGGCGTCGGCGTGGGGAGAGTGGTATTTATGTTATTTTATGATGATTTTTATGAATTTTGGAATGGTGAAAAGGGGTAATTATGTTATTGTCATTTATAATTAATAAATATTATTTACATAAATTGTTTTATATGCATTTTATAAATTAAAATGTCGAAATTTTTCCGGCCCACAGCCAACACATAACGCAAGATAGTAAAATCTACATAGTACAGATGCATGTAAGTGCGTGGAAAATCGCCAATGATACGTACCCGTGAAGACTCAGCGTGCGCAACGCAGCGGTCGTAACGTCAATATTTATCCCTATAGTTGAACCGAGGAATAAGGAAGAAGTCTCTGGCTGCTTCCTCGTTTCTCAGTTCTGTAAAATCGACCTAAAATCATATTACATACGGCTTAAAATCATCACACCGAGTAGTCCAGTGGGCCTCAATAAATATAATATGAACATAAAATGCACCTAAGGCCTATTAAAGGGAAAGGGTACGGGAATAAAACAAATTAAATCGTTGATATAGCTAACTAAAATTGATAATATGTAATAAGCGAATCATTAATATTATACTTGAGAAAATTCATAGATAAATAACTCATTTACTCAGCTAAATTAGATTTTTAATTGTTGACTAAAGATAAATAACTAGTTGATCAAACTGAATTTGTTTCATTTTCATTAAACCTAAGAAATTTTACGTAAAAATACCTACTTTATTTGTTAAATTTACTCAATTAAGACGACTAAATCTAACGTAATTTATGGATTAAAATTAAGGTTTTATTGAAATAACTTGTTGATTAACTAATATAAAGTTACTTGATTAATAATAACTGAACTAAAGAACGATGTTGATTAAACTAAGGTATTCAGCGATTATAACTAAAACAATTAGAACGAAAGTAAAAATAATTTCATTAATAGAGATCAAATAAACCTTGAATAAGAATAAAGAAGAATTAGATTCACGGATTTAATAGCATGATGTTAATATTACAGTAGTTTTATAGAGTAAAAATAAAGGGTCGATTAAAATAATTGAAGTGAATGTATGAGAAAACCGAGTAGTGTAAATAACAACCAAAAATGTTACTAAAACTATCCTTTAATCCAAACTAGCATGATTTATAGGTTGAAAATAAAGTCTTCTTAAAGAATGAAACAAATTCAGAGGCTAAATTAAAACGATCCTAGATGAAACAAATGAATGATAGTTTAAATCAAATTAATAAAACGTTTAGAATGAGAAAAAGTTTTATTTTAATATTACAAAATAGTTAACTCACGAGGAAGTGTCGAATACATAAATTCCATAAATGAAAACATTGTAACGGCAAAAAAAAAATTCCATCCACTTGAAGGCTTCAATTGAGATACCTAGTTTTCCCTAAAGAATAGTGATAAAATATGCCCATATCGATTTACATAATAGCTTACCCAAATAAGTTCAGACTAATCCGTCAATCGATAATCCTGAAATTGAAATGTTATAAATCAGCGGATGTCAATAAACAGTCTCACTTCCTTTCAACCGTTTTAGCCACAAGATCCGCCGGATGTTACGTGAAAACGCCAAACATACGTCGACGCTTCATCGATTCGACATCCGCTCTCGCCTTCAAACGATCACCTAATAATAGCATGACTAAATGAAATTAATGTCAATATTAGATTTAAAGCGTCAATAAACTTGTATTATAAGAAATAGTGATAAGAGTTGTTCGGTCGAACAACAGATTTTATATTAGAAAGCCCGAAAAATGGAAAATAAATAAACGAACAAAATAAGATATAGTACAGGTACAAAATCCTTAAAATCCCCACTTGCATTCGACGCTATCTCCATCAATATAGTCGCTACCCTTAATATCAACTCGGCAATTTGTTAACATTATCCTGCCCAATTAAATGAAAGCAAGTTGATCCATAGACTCACCACCCGTGTATCATTAATTTCACTAGCATAAGCCGCCCGTTTCGAAGGAATCCCGACCAAATAGAAAGCCACTAGAACTCGATAAGATTAAATCAGATGACACACTCAACAGTGACATAGGCCTATTTATTTAACAATTTAACATGGTGAAGTTAACGGAGCTAATAATAAAACGTTTTAGACATGTCACCCGAACGAAGCATCAGTCGAAGCACAGGCAAACAGGGACAGTCAATAGTCCAACCGACCACGAGAACATCCGACTCGATACATCAACAATGGCCATATCGACGGCCTGGAAGATATTAGGCTTAGAGAAGGAGCCCTGCGGTCTCTCAGAACAGCAATACCCAGCGGCAGAGACCTATACAAACGCGCAGAACCTCCTCACCCAATGGGAAAGGGTGCAGGAGCAAGTAGATTTGCAGGTGGTTAAGGCGAGGATGTACCTTGCAAACGTGGTGGAAGACATCCTCGCCGGGCGGATTGCAGTCGCCTATCCACCTCGCCCAGTCCGAGATACCCGAAGACCCTATACAGTGGAGGCTCTCAAACGAAGCCTGAAGCGATATTGTCCCGAAGAGTGACTTAATAATGATAGTTTTATGTAGTGGTTGATTCAAAATATTAGAAATTTGTGTGTTATTTTCTTCTTATAATTAGAGTTATTTATGATTTGGTTTAATGGGATGAGTGACTATCTAACTTAATCAATACTAAATTAAAATAACCTATTGAATTACAGCGATGTCGTCCTTACGCATCTTACAGACTGAATTGGACCACGCGAGACAGGCCAACGCGGAATTACTCGCCCAGATTATTCAATTAACCCGCGAAATGCAACATATGAAAGCAACATGGACGGATCCCGCAAAGGCGAAAACGATCTACCACCGACTCACAGCGGCCCAGAAAGGCTGGGGAGAAGAGCGGCAGCTCAACCAGAGCCTGCGCACGCAGATTCGGGGACTCGAAGTCGCCCTAGCGGTATGCCGGGAAGGTGAAACGGTAACTTATCCGCTCATCTTCGCCCCAACTCAGTTGCCGCAGACATCCACCAAGCCAGCAGAACAACCCATCACTACAACCAACAATCGTCGACCGGGACGTAAGGAGCGTGCCCGACGTCGCGCAACACAACTCCAAAACGTCAAGTAGTAAATGTTATACATGTGTTTGAATCGAATAGAATAGTTTTAGCCTTAGTTGAGTTGTTACTTAACATAATCGTATGCCAACATTGTCATGAACATTTTCATTACCCCGCCAGTTCGTTCCACAGTCTAATAAGAACCTAATCCTGAATAGTTACGAGGGACAGAACAAAGCGAGCATAGGTCTTCTATCGACAGCTCGTGAACCCGAGGGTTGTCCGAGCAACTATAGTACTAGCCAATGGTACTCAATTTTTGCGGGCAATCCACCACTTGAACACATTGCCAACGTTGCTTAGCAACGGGTGCCAAGTGGCGATCAGCATCATTTTGTATGGCGTTACCAGGGTCACCAGGAGGATAAGCAAGATATGAAACCCTGTAACCCACCACTAATATATAAAGCCGGAATATATCTCCGATGAAATATTCAGAAAAGCAAAGGACAATTCAGCGGACTGACAAACATTATGAGTCGAAAGGATCTCAAACAATTTTTAATCTCTTTCTGACTCTTTTGTTTGTATACATCCTTTGAATGGCATGCGCCATGCAAGGCATTGTCCGACTGTAATTAAAAATCAAATTTGTTATAAATAATAAATGTTTATAGATGGCGTAATGTAACCTAATGACTTTTCATTCGTTTTCATTAAAATACGTATAATTGGCGAGTAGTTCAAATTTCAAAGTGAAAATATTTTTTCAAACTAATTTCTATGAATGTAACATCTATTTAAAAAATGAAGTGTATGTATGTGTATAGAATAAATGAAAAATTAAATAATATTTTCAGATCTGGTGACTCAATGGAAGCATTACCACAAGTTTTTCCAATACACTCGGATTCAAAGATGTCAAGTCAGACCTCTTTTTTTATAATCTAATTGCTATGTTTCTGTATAATATATATATATATATATATATATATATATATATATATATATATATATGAAAAAATAAATAATTTTTACGGGGGTAGTAGCTCAACGAGAATGAGCTAATTTATGTCGTATTGCTTTGGAACCCTTTTTGGATTCGCTTTCGAATTAATTTGTTCTTTTGTGTAATGCGCTTAAAACACCATTGAAATCCCCTTCGAGTGAGAAACGCATTACAAGTATTGAATTGGTTCTGGTGTATGAGTCTGGCCAGCTTAAATATTGAAAATACTTTGATGGAAAAAAATCCGGATCAAAAAAACTACTGAGAGATCCGTGGTAAAAAAACAATAACCACTTTTCTCTCAAGGGCAGTTTTAAGTAGTATATAAATAACACCAATAAGAGACAGTTTGATAGACTTGAACTGAAGTGCTGAGAGAAAGTCGTCTTTTACTTTAATTATGAATAGTTTCTTGTGAATAACATATTTTTCGCTTCATCTTAGTATAAATATTAAATTGTTAGTTTTACTTATTTTTCGACTAGCTATTTTTTCATTATTAACTTCTCATAACTTCATTAAAAGCGCATCCAATGATTCTTACAGCTCATGTTTGCATGGAAATATTGTTTCAAAACAACGCAGATTTGAAATGTTTTCTCCATAATTTTGATGACATTGCATTTGACTGGTGTGATTAAGAACATGCAATGTTATATAAAAGACTATTATTTTATATTAATGTTCTCCTCACCGAATGATCCTTACATGACAATCTTAACTAATATATATACTGACAGAGTATTTTAAAATAATTTTAATCACAAAAAACAACAATTTATTTTACAAACACGATTTATCTTGTAACAGTTACAGTAGTTTGGCTAATGGATGGAAACGCATTTGTTTTGCTCATTACCAATTTTTGTTGCTGATGAGCGAGATAGCCTTTGATCTTATTCTACAAGAAATGATTATAAACATTAATATTAATAATAACATAAAGAATTATGTAAAATGAGATGAGAATAGGTAGAGAAATAAGAAAGAAGGAAGAGAGATAAAAGTAGAAAGAGGAAGAAAAGGAAAAAAGAAAGGATAAATATGAAGAGAAAGAGGAATAAGAGTAGAAACAAAGAGGAAAAGGAGAAAAGGAAGCAGAAAGAAGAATGGCAATAGAGTAGAAAGAGGATGGAGAAAAAGGAAGAGAAAGAATATAAAGAAGAGCAAAAAAGTAAAAAGAGCAAGGTAGAGAAGAATGTGAAGGATGAAGAAAATAAATATAAGGAAAGATGAGAAAAATTATATATTGTATACTCGACTATAAATCGAAAGTTAACTGAAAATGACATTTTTCCGCCTATCGTATCCTTTTTCATGGATACGGAACAGCTTCAAGAAATGGATATTTGTACGTCTTTTTATTATCTGTGTATATAATTGTAACAAACGTCCTCTCCCCAAGGTTAACAATTTATTTATTGAGTGTGGTTTCCCTGGGTAATCTGTTAAGGAAAACTGGTTTGAAGGAGTGTTGTCATGGGCCCCAGCACTCTTTCGGATGCAAATATTTGTGAAGACATTGTCAGAAAAGACAATAGCAATAGAAGTAAATCAAATGATAATATTGACAATGTAAAATCTAGAATACAAGAAGGAATTCCACCAGATTGGCAGCGATTAATTTACGCCGGAAAACAATAGCACAGTGGTTGGACCTTGAATAGTTATGGAATACATAAAGAGTCACCTATAGTTATTAATGATGTTGAAAGTGGAAATGAGGCAGATGAAAAGACTTTGGAAGATGAGTTGACGGATAAGCGTCAGTAAAAAATAGACTGGTTAGAATTAGAAATAAATGGATTGATGAAGTGGTTGCAGTGAACGCAACAAAAGCTCTAGAAGAGTACCAAGAGGCGATGGAGAATGCCGTTGATAAGTTTGATGAACTTCTGGAATTAGCAGACGATAAGGAAAGCTGGATATTGTTGCTGTGTTGGAGGTGGACTTGAAAGAAATAAAAGTAAAAGATGAAAGGGTAGAATAATTAGTTAGATAATCGATCGATTAGATCAGAATAGAGGAGTTTAAACAGAGAGGTCGGAGGTTATGAATGCGGAAAGAGATTTGAGAAGATGAAGTTAAGAATTCAGGTGTTCGGCGAGAAACAAAGAGAATATGACTCTTGGAAACTGCTTTTAGTGCGTGTGTGGATAGTGCCTACGGTGATGATGATAAAAGATGTTACACATACTGGTCATTCCTGAGTGGTGAACCACTTAGGTTGATCGAGAACTTGGGATTTTCATCCGCGGGTTACAAAATGGCGAAGGATAAGCTCGATAGGAGATATGGCGGATGTGAACGCAATTATCTGGTAATCATGAATCCGATTGATAATTTCCGACCAGTTCGTGGTGGAGATTTAAGAGACTTGGAAGCCTCAATAAGTGTATTAGAAACGGCGGAGGTACGCCTGAAGGCGATAAACCGAGGCGATGAGTTAAAGAGTGGATACATTCTTCAAAGGTGCTTGAAGAAGTTATTGAGTTCGCTTTTACTAAACTGGAAGGGTATGACTATAGTAAATGAATCGATGGGCTGTTTGGCCAGGTTCCGAGAATGGTTACAAATAAAGGTGGAATCGCTACCATCTACGAAAGAGATGCTATTTGGCATGGATGGAGATTGAAATAAAGATTATCAGCAGCCAGAATGGAAGGATAAGAGGTCAAAAGGAAAGAAAATGGATGATCAGGTAAAGCTGAAACGATCTTTTTATGCGGAAAAAGTGGCAAAGCTATAGCAAGTAAAATAGCAAGTAACAACGTGGAATGTATCAAGTGTGAAAGAGAGTATTATTTGGACTAATGCAAGGTTTTCAGAGATTGGCCAGTGGAAAAACGATGCCAAATTCGCCAGAAAGAGAAAGATTTAAGACTGAGCACATCGTGAAAAAATGTTTAAAGCCATCATTTTGTAGTCAACGGGCGATATGAGGTGAAAATTTCATGGAAACGTTCACCGACGTTTTTACTAGATAGCAAAGTATTAGTTGAAAAACAATTTATTATTAGCTGAAAAAGTATATAGCGAAAATTGGACAAGTGAAATTGAACAATTAGGAAAAATAATTTTTTTTTAAATATTTAATAAAAAATGCTTTGAAAGTTTTAAAAATAGTTTCTGAGTCTCTAAAATTGTGATAAATTACATTGACTGCTCAGCTTTCCATGATTCAAGCGATACCTTAGGTGTGCAATTATTTATATAGTGATTCACACTGTCAATATGCAGAGCTCCATAAGCACAGTTATGCGATTTTTTATGAAATTTTATTATATTACATTACCGAGCTAAATTTTTTGGCCTGGTTTGATTTTTTATAATTAAATATTGAAAATAGATGAATACAGGAAATTTTAGAAAAATTTAATAAATATCAATAAAGTTATCAGTAATTTGAATTCAAATAGAGACTGACAGGCGCTGTTGTGCTTTATAGGGTTAAAAAGAAATTTAAGTTTTAATATTGTTATTGATTTTAAATTTTTAAAATTTTTATAATTTTAAGAGAAATAATATAAAATCTTAATTTCTAATATTAAATTGGGATTTTTATTACATTAATAAATTCAATTTATTTTTATTAATTTTAAAACTAATGTAAAAATAATTTTTTTAAATATTTAAGAAAAAATGAGTACAAATGTTTTGAAAGTTTTTGATTATTTAAAATTGTGATAAATTATTTTGATTGTGTTTAAAAAGAATTTTAAGTTTTAATATTTTTGTATTATTTCAAGTCAAATGCTTTAAAATCTTAATTTCTAATATTAAATTAAGATTATCATTATAGTAATTTATATATATAACTTTTAAAATTAACGTAAAAATTGTTAATAAAAAAATATTTAGAATAATTAAAAAAAATTAAAATATATAAATTAAATTCATTTTATTATTTTGGATTGCGCTTTCTTTTAATAATTTAATTATCTCTTCAAATAATAACCATTTACAAATGAAGCTATTTTCTGAAATATTGTGTATCCAATGAGTCGTATCGATGTGAAAATAGAGTTTGGTTTTTGTCAATGTTACCTGTACAATTATGTGTTACCTAATGTTTCAGCTGATAAAGAATATTAGAAATGTTCCTAATTGTTCAAATTTAATTTAAAAGCTTATCAAAAAGTGGTTTAGAGTGTCAAATTTGCTTATTTATAAAATCTTCCAAATCGAATTTTTATTACCTCAAATATAAGATTGGCTAGAATGCATTCCGTTTCATCGATATCAATATCCGACACGCCAACGAATTTTAAAGCATCTGAAAAAGCCGAAATAGATATCATATGGCTACCAATCATGGTTGATCTATTTGTTTCGTTAAAAATCAATAATAATAAACACAGAAAAGTTTCCTTACACAGTTTTAAAGAGATTGCGATAGGCAATATATTTCAGTTTTTCAAGAATTAAATACACTCCACAACTAATAAAAAACGGTCCATTGATGTTCAATTCAGCTTCTAAATTACACAAATCCCCGATTCGTACACTCTTAACAACACCACTAAATTCTTTCAGATTATATTTCACAAGCAATTTATCAGTCGGAAAATTACCCTAGTTTATAAAGCAACTATTTTAAAACCAAAAAATGCTTAAAAAGACAAAATACTTACGAGCAACATCTTAACCGGGATCAAATAAATCAAAATCAATCGCTTATTTTTAACATAGTCGCGATGACAATTTTCAAAAGCAAAAGTTAAAGACTCGTTAGCTTTTTGGAAATTATCATCGAACATGCATTTTCGACCGACATAATAATTGTATGTCACTTGTTGACAAATGCTAAATTTATCGATTATGCCAAGATTCTCTATGGCAAGAATAAGAGATTTGCAGAGATTTAGTTGGCTAATCTAGAAAAAAAAGAAAAATAAGTGACTAAATTTAAAAATAAAATTTTATCAACGAAATTATTCAAGCATGCTTATAATGAGATTTTCCCCAATTCTTTATAGAAACTGTCAGATTTGATATAAACAGTATTTGGTTTATCTTTATAAATTGACAGGCATGTCCTAAATAAATTTATCAGGAAAATTTATCAGATAAGGAGGGAGAGAAGGAACAGGAAGAAGACGAGGAACAATAGGGCGAAAAGAAAGAATTGGACAAAGAGGAAGAATAGAAAGAATAATAGTGAGTAGAAGAGAATGGTAAAGAAATGGAGATGATAAACATTATATACTATATACTCGACTATAAATTAAAAAATTTATTTCTTTTTCGGGACGGCAAAAAAGGTATTCGACTTATACTCTAGAAATACAGATAAATTTTATAAGATTTGACATACCGAAAATTTACTTAACCCTTCTTTAGTTGCATTCGATCTGAGAGATACATACGATATTTATTTAGACGCCATTAATTTACGGTAGCACTCCGTCTAGCCTCGTAACGCAAGGGTGATTTTGGGTTTAGTAGTGATCTAACTTTTCTATGAGGAGTTCCGTTGTCTGATACAGCTAATTTGTATTTAGTAGTACATTGCGACTATTTAAGTAAGTATTACAAAACATTTGTTTAAAGGTTTTATTGATTACATTTGTTTACTACACTTATTAGATTTAGCATAAAGTATCCACTGAATTTATTGTTAGTTTACAAAGTACTTTTTTTAGTATGTTTCTGGAAATACTTTGCGACCATCCTTGGTCACGTTAATAACTTTACCCCCCTTTTATATTTTAGAATGACTGATCGCAGAACTTATCGATTTGATAATGAGAAAGATGTAGAAGAGCTAAGTAAAATGTTAATGGAAGATTCTGAAGACGAATTACTTAACGAAGAGTTCGGGGATGAATCTGAATATGAAGAAGATAGAGAAAATGATTCTAAAACGGAAGAAGAAGCATCTTCAGAAGGCTCTGATATTGAAAATGAGGAAAAACTTATAGGAAAAGACGGTAGCACAAAATGGTTCAAGAAAAAAAGATTTTATAAAATAAGAAAACATAATATTATTACCATTTTCCTGGAGTTAAACAACCTGCACGTAATTTTACTGGCACGTGGAAATTTTTATTTGACGATTCAATGTTGGATATATTAGGTCGTGTAAAAAGTTCCCGGGAAGCCGCAGCAAGTGAATTTACAAAGCACTTTGCATACATGGAAGTTATAAGGTAATTAACTCTTTATACACATATTGATAAAATTCAACTACAATTTCGTCGTGCGAGGGATGCAGAGCGTACTGATAAAGTTTAAATAAAAGCTTTCATTGGCTTACTCTACCTTGCTGGAGTATATAGAGCCAACAGGTTAAATCTAGATGAATTGTGGAGTACTTCCGGAGATGGTATAGAAAATTTTCGGTTACCTATGTCTCTACGTCGCTTTAGATTTCTTATGCGATGTTTGCGTTTTGACGGTATAGAGAGTCGAGCACCAAGACTGCAATATGATAATCTAGCAGCTATAAGGGAATTACTCGATAAATTTAACCAAAATTCAAAAAAATGTTATTCTCTTGGAGAGTATGTATGTATAGACGAAAAATTGGAAGCTTTTCGAGGACGATGTAAATCTAAACAGTACATTCTATCAAAACCTGCCAAATACGGAATTAAAATTTATGCTCTTGTTGATTCGAAGCTTTTCTATGTTTTCACTCTGGAAGTTTATTGCTAGAAAACAACCAGAGGGCCCATTTCAAGTGAGCAACAAGCCGGCAGATGTTGTCAAACGTTTATTAGAGCCTCTGTATAACACAGGTCGGAATGTTACAGTCGATAACTGGGTTCAGAAACATAGATTGAATGCTCTATTTGCGAGATAAGAATCTGTAATTCGTCGGTGCGTTAATAAAAATAAAAAGCAAATACCACCAGAACTGATCCAAACGAAAAGGAGACCTGAAGGATCCAGTTTGTTTGCTTTTAAGAAAGAAGAAACTTTTGTTCCCTAAATTCCAAAAAAGAATAGGAATGTTCTGTTGATATCTAGTTTACATTATGATTATTAGATATTGATTCAGGTCCTAAACAAAAACCAGCAATTGTCACTTTCTAATGTTGTAAAAAGATGGCCTATGATAATTTTCTTCAGCATCTTAAACGTTTGTGGTATAAATTCTAGAATATTGTACATTAGAAACAATTTTGAAGCTAAGAACAGGCCCAAGTTTCTACGCATATTAGCGAATGAATTAATCGAAGAACATCTAATCAGACGCAGCACAAACACTTTAGGAATGCCGAAGGATCTTCAAGTCAGCTTGGGAAAATTCAAGCCACTTACATCATCTGAAAATTTAACAATTCATGGAGAAACAACTAGTAAAAGAATACGCTGCAAGTCATATTGGGCCTCAGATAAGAGAACACGATTGACGAGGTACCAATGTAGCCAATGTGAAAAACATCTTTGCTTAGAGCACGAAAAAATTTTATGTGAGGAATATTTTTCTAATAAAATTAATAGAAGATTAATAAAAATAAATATTACCATATTAAATTTATTATAATCTGATTTTTGTATTTCTTGTTACTTTATTGGAAAAATAATTATATCTATGAATAGTTCGTCAAAATTTTTGAATTAATTACTTTAAAACAATATAGAATAATTTAATTTTGACCCTATTCCTCAAAATACAGTAATTTTTTTGTAAACCTGATTTTTAACTTATGTATCTATGGGATACATTGCGACTCATAAGGTTGCTTAACGTATTGCGACTAACGCATGGTTAAATATTAAACCTTATGTTTATTTGTGCTGCCTTTGTCTTTACATCGATATAAATCAACACGAAACACTTCTCTCATTATATAGCATAATATACACTTAAGTGTCTTTTATCCAATTTTAAAGATATTTGGTTCTAATTTTTCGATTTTTATGTGAATTTTTGAATTCAAATTTCAGTTAAATTTTTTAGTAAGAGATTACCCATTTTATTTGAACAGAATACATACTCAAAGTTTTTTTTATATTTCTACATTCTTGTTGCTGCAAAGCACTTACGTATAAAATTATGAAAAAGGTAAATGGAAAATGTACTTAGCGAAAATGAAATTGTAAATAAGTGAATGAAAATACGCAGAAACTACGTGGAGTGTACTCTTTTTGAAATTTGATTAAAATAAAATTATTGTTTAATTTACAACATATTTGAGTGATTCGAAATTGATATTTTGTTAATTTTTTTGACAATAAGGTAAGTGAGATATTATTTTGATGATAAAGTCTAATTTAAATTTTTATTTAGAAGTTTGTAGAAAAAAAGTTCAAGAAAATGTATTTTTAGGGATGAAAATTGAAATTAAAGGTTTTCGGGAGGTGTGAGCCAAATATATCGAAGAATATGGATATTCACCAGACCAAGTGTTGAATCCCGATGCTATTTGAGGGTGATGCTTGAACGTACCTATTTTATACTAACGCTTAGTATGTGCTGAATGCAAAAATAACTATTACTATTTATTTTATTTTTAAACAATTTAATATCTTTTAACTTACAGAGTTTACAACTTAAAATAATCCCTTCGAAAGATATTTTAATGCCCTTCAAAATTAATTTAATCAATGGCAGCAGAAGAAACAACTCTGAGAAGAAAGGGCGTTAATATTAAGGAAGAATGAAAATAACACAGGTATAAAATAAATTGGCGAAGATCTCGAAATAAGAAAACAGTTGCTTCTATTATAAACGTGCACAAAACTGGAAGAATAGAACGAAAAGTCTCTAGAGAACCCAGAGAAAAAATTCATACAATAGCAGCCATGGATTTCATTAGAAATGAAATAGATAAAATTAAATTAGCGGCAAACTTAAACATTAGATGTTTTGTTACAACTATCGATAATGGTATAAAAGCTCTTCATTATACTTTTAACCTTCAGTCTGTGCATTGGGGTCAAATGGACCCCAGTCTTTGTATAAAGTGATATAATAAGTTTTTACACCAACTAACTATGTCAAGCAACTAGATTTGCCTCAACTAAGGTTTTCCACACACATTACAAAAAAAATAATCAAAAATACATTATATATGACGTAGCTACGATAGTTTTAAGTAATTTAATTATATTTTAGTGCATTGGGGTTAATCTGACCCCAATTTTTTTCCCGCCTAACAATCTATAGAAGTTGTCTCTTTTTCAAATGTAAAAAGTGAAATGTATAAAGGACGAACTATAACTATGGATAACTTTTTTACAAGCTGTCCATTAGCAGAACAATGTTACAGAAAAAAACAACAATAATTGGAACAATTCGCGCAAATAAACCAGATCTACCTAAAGAATTTACGAACAAGGCCGAAATTAAGAACCGAGTCGTGAATTCTTCCAAATTTTGCTTCGACGATCATTTGACGTTGGTAAGTTATGTTCCGAAGCCCAACAAGAATGTATAAAGCAATGAACGTAAAATCTTTTTGAAGGAGCTGGCTATGCAATTGGTGAAGGATCATATATTAAACCGAATATCGAACCCACGGGCAATAAAAAAAATGTTAAAATCGCTGTTCAGCAAATAGGATATAGTATAATAAACCTTAGAGAGAGTTCAAAAGCCGAAGGAACAGTGGCGAAAAGATCTGTCAGTAAGCGACCAAGATGTTATATTTGCCCTCGACCCGCTGATAAGAAAACAGGAACAAGATGTTATGTTTGTAATCAGCCATCTTGCACAACACATATAAAAACCGTTTGTATAAATTGTATCAACGAAGAAGTAATGGATTCGCTCGAAGAAGAAAACAACGAAATCATGTCATGCGTCTGGTTAATTTTTTTTCTGTAATATAATATAATTTAAATTATCTTAATCTTAATCTTATATATTTTGAATAAAAAAGTTTTTTTCATTAATTAATAAAAATAACATGACTATTTTTTAACAAAAAGATCATAGAAAGCATTAAAATATATATGGGGTCGGGTTGACCCCATGCACAGACTATGGAAAATTTACTATGCACAGACTGAAGGTTAAGGTAGAAATCGTTTCTGAAAGAAGAAATGCGGTAAATAATATCGATGAAAGAGTTTTATTGTGATAGGTATTTAAAATTTAATGATTCTAATGTAGTTTTTACCGATGAATTTGGTGTTAGTTGCTCCACAAGGCAACGATTTGTAGGAAGCTTGGTAGGGACAACACCGAGAAAACAGGTACGAGCAATAAGGTCAAAGAACATTTTGTCTGCATCCGTTTGAACGAAAATTATTATTTCATGGTGTAGATGAGTTCGCTTACAAGCGCCTGGTTTTTATTCAATTTTTGAGGAATCTTTTGAACAGAATAAACATGGAAGGCGTGACAGGTGTAAAGATTAATATGGATAACTGTAGTATTCATAAGGGAAATAAAATCATGGAAATAATTGAACAATCTGGATATAAAATTCATATTTCTACCTCCGTATAGCCCACAGCTGAACCCTATTGAGGAAATTTTTTCAAAGTGAAAATTATTAATAAAAAATTTCAACTCCAACATTGGAAAAGAATTAATGGATACTATAATGAATACAATGTCATGAATAACGGAAAATGATTGTTTAGGATTTTTTAATCATGTGAAGGAATTCGAAAAGAATCATTTTAATTAAATAAATTGTTTATGTAATTCGTCTCTTTTCTATTATATTGTTTTTCTTTGTATTTTTGTGAATTAAACCTAAAATGTAATTAATTAAAATAAATTCTGGGATTAAACTAAGTTTGAATGGGGATTAATTTAAATTTGAAAAGGATTAAAATATCATTGACAGGGATTATTTTAAGTATTAACTTTCTTAAATATATACAATTTTCATTTTGTGTTGATTTGTTATATTTATTATTAAAAATATTTCATATTACAGTCTATAAAGGTTTCTTAATAATAAAACATACATTTGTTCAGTGCCTATAATAAAATAATTTTTTGTGATAACATGCCTAATCTACTTTTGTGATTAATGCCATGTGATTATTTGCCACAGATTATATCACAGTGACTATCTGTCCGTGATTAAATGTCGTGTGATTAAATGTCATGCAACCAAGAAATTCTCCTTTTTTTAACAAATTCATTTTCAAATATTGAATTTAACAAAATGTTAATTTATTACTCATAGTAAACCTAAATTGTAACTTAAAAATTAAACTACAATAAAAAAATGCACAAGTCAACAAGATTTCACGGAACACTTATGAAAAAGTAGAGTTAAAAATGTATTCTGCTTACATTGCTTATTATTTAGCACCGAAAAATGAATACGGATATTCAGTTTAAATTCATTTTAGTACTTCTTCAAAAAGATGTGTGAAGGAAAAAGTTCAGAACTTATAAAAATTAAAAATGTTCGGAAACTTCTAATTGAGTATCATTGAGTAGAATAATGCAATTTATAGATCATGATGAGAATGCTGAGTCAGTGTAAAATGGCTATTACATAGTTATTATATCGTATAAAACAGTATTAAGATTCTTAACTAAAAAATTCAATAAATTTTGTACTGGGACAACTAAATGTCTGAATGTCTTAATCCGTGCATGCACATTTTTAATAAGTATACAATTATAATTTTTGCCCATTGTTTTACTCAAATACTCAATTCGGTTTGCAGCAGAGCTATACTGGAATTAAAGAAATTGATGTACTTTTCCAAACGCTCTCGGAATTATAGACCTTTTTATTAAATTTTCAAAGAGTAAATGTGCTATATACAAACGAAGAAACGATCAAGACAAGTGATAAGCTATCCTTATCAATATTAGTTTAAAAAATGGTATCAATGAATATAAAGTTGAGTTATTTTTTGATTTTGTATATTTTCATGCATTAATTGATTAATATTCGATTTACACTCACTCCTAATTTATGCAGTTTTAATTTAACACTGTTAAGAAAAATGTATTTTCTTAAAAATTTATAATTATGAATCAAAATTGGGAGCATTTTATGGCATTCAAATTTCAATATTCGAATATTTCCGTAAATTTCGTAGTATCTGTTTTTGAATAACTGTTCGCGAATATACGAATATTTTTATTGGCTTAATTTCCAAATTTTGCTCAATAAAAAGGAACAAAACAATGTGATTTTCAATTTGAAATTTCATAATTAATTGATATTTGACAATAAATTATTGTTTAAAATAAAAATGCTTATTTTGGAATATATTTCAAATTTACAAATCTAAATGTATTCAGAAAAATTTTTATAGGTCATCAAAGTTTTATTTTTCCAACTATAAAGTAGCTCATATAGGTAATTATTAAGTATTTATTTATAAATTATTTAAATAAATACCGATGTAATTTATTAATAGCCCTTATCATAAAATCTAAAATGTTTCGTCGAAAAAAATCTGATTTGTTATTATTTCAAAAAAAACGGATAATAATAAGGAAGCAGTATGCTCTAAATTTTCTAAAATTCTTGGTTGCAAAGGATCAACTACCATTCCGTTAATAAACCATTTAAAAATACATGGCATTGTAATTGTCTGTTTTTGCAATAAGAAAATCAGAAGTTAAAGGTTATCTTGAATATAAAAAATTAAAGATGTCAGGAAGTAAAGCAACAATATGGAAATATATTTATGACTTATAATCAAAAGAAAAATGGAAACTTTTCAATAACTATAGATGAATAGTAGGGTGTTCCCATCCACAATAAAAAAATTTAAATTAAGTATTTAGCTTCCACCAACCCAGCATTTGATTATGACTCATATAGAGACACTGTAACCAAAATATTATAAAGATATAATTATATTGTTGGGCAAAAACTGATTAAGCCCATTTTTGTTTGTCCAGCACGGTAACGCCTGTGTGTTTTTGAGCGGAAAACTTAAATTTAGAGAAAATGGAAAATTTAAAGAAAAATAAAATAAATACAAATTTTTGTATAGAAAAAATATAAAAATTAAATTTTAAATCAAAAGGAATTAAAAAATTATAATTCCTTGTTTTACCGTATCAAAACACACACATGAGAAATCGTGGTATATAAGGCAATATTGGATAGACAAATTTCAGTACATTTTGTTATTTTTAAGTATTCTCTCTCTTAAATTTACTATTTCCATTTGTTCTATTAAATCTAATTTGATTTTTATTATTCAATCATTGTGAAGGAATCGGAAAAAGTAAACCTTATTATTTGTATATTTTAATGTCAATTTTATTATTTTTAAATTTTGCATTATTATTGTACGTAATTATTACGGTAGACAGCATTATAAATTTTGTTATTCATTAAATATTTTTTTTTGATTATCATTTCGGTTCTTACTTTTATATAGGACATTTTTATAGATTTATTTCGATTTTAACTAGACAAGAACTTTTATGCTTGAACCTACATCATGAGGACTTAACTTAAAATTAATTTCTTTTTGTGCTTGAACGTTATTTGGTTTGTTCACACCATAACCTACATGCACACAAAATAATAAACTGATAATTTCGTTACCCGGATCGAACCGGTGTGTGAGCGGGGAACCCGATGTGAAGGCAGCAGCTGGTGCCGCTTAGTATTCTCCCTTCCTAAATCCTATCGCCCAACCCTCGAAAGAGTAGTGTTGAGGTCCTGGGAAAGGTTAAATATAAAGGTTCACATAGTACTATGAAAAACACATGTAAAATTGCATTTAGAAGAACAAAAAATTCAACGATAAAGCGAGTTTTAAACAAAGTGTTACTCTCTAGATCATATAAAATTAGGCTGCAGAAAAAATCGAAAAATTTGTGAATTCGATGTATACTTCTTACGATCGACTACATAGAACCATATCGGGTAGAGATCCACTGAAAGTAAGATACTAACTATACGTTCGTTTAGACTTTAATCAGATTTTTACATTATCATTAATTGTATTATTATCAACGATTTTACCATCAATGACTAAAAATCGACATTAGATTCGAAATTTCACATTTACCCATCAATTAGACCACCTTATTTTGATTTTATACAAATATCGATACAATACCGTAATTCTTTATAAAATTTTAATATCATTATCCATATTAATTAGAATATTATTATTATCATTACTACTATCATTATGCTTATTAATTTAATATAGTTATCATTCTTACTATTATTATTATTATGTGTTGTTATTATTATTGTTATTATTATTGTTATTGTTATTGTTATTATTATTATTATTATTATTATTATTATTATTATTATTATTATTATTATTATTATTATTATTATTATTATTATTATTATTATTATTATTATTATTATTATTATTATTATTATTATTATTATTATTATTATTATTATTATTATTATTATTATCGTCATCATCATCATTATTATTATTATTAATAGTCTTATTATAATACTATTACCATTGTTATTGATATTGTTATCATCATCTTTATTAAAATTATCATTACTATTAGGGTAAATACTAATGTATCATTATTCTTATCATTATTATTAATCTCCTTAGTATTTTTATCATTATCATTTTTAATACTATTAATATGATTATTATTATTACATTACTATTATTCATACTAGTATTATCATTAACATATTCAAAATTAAACAAAAAGGAAAAAAAGGAGTACATTTTTAACATTTTAGAAATAAAAATTTTAATATTATTATTTTTAATGTAGTTATAATTAGTATGGAAATAATTGTTATTGTTATTATTATTATTGTTAATATTATTTTTATTTTATTACTGTAGATATGAATTTTAGATTCAAATTTTCGGTAATAGATAACCGCATTACTAGGGTCCTTGATAACATGTTAACTTTGCGGGAATAGGAGGTGACCCAGGGTGTCCCCAACAGTGTTCCTATTGCGTTGGTCGGTGCCACGTTATTGAGCTCTGTTGTGGATACTCTCCACGAACTTATAGGATAAATAAAATGCGCGTGCCCCATCCATTCCTTCATCCAGATAGTATAATTCCATCCCTAAGGAGTGTTGCAGTAGGACTATAAAGAATTTTAATTAGTGTCATTTGAAATTTAAATTTTCGTAACCAATTGTTCAGAGTTAGGTATGTTAAATTAATTTTCTTTTAGTGGAGTCAAGCCGGAGACTACTTGAAAAATTCAGGAGATATCTCGGAATATTATCTGGAGGCGTTGAATCAGAGTCAGAGGGCGGAGGCCATGGTGCGGAAGTGCCGACACCAAGAGCAGACCTGGCTCTGTCCAGAAGCGGTGTCTAAGTTGAAAGTGGAGATGGAAGGGTTGAAGACCAAACTAGCACAGAAGGACGAGGCCCTGATTCGAGCCAAAGAGAAGACCCAGGTGCTGGAGAAGGAGGTTAGGGAATTAAAGCTAAATGACGCGATCCGCACCGGAATCGTTCAAAGTGCGGCCTTGCTATCGGCCGAACAGGAGTCAATAGTAATCCGTAACGTAACTGGGAAAGATATTGGAGTGAGGCTGTTCAAACATTCTCGACGCAAACGGTTTCTAAATACCGCGTGTTTAATATCACGTTGGACTCGTAAATGTTGTGATAAATACTTTAATATTGTAATTTAACTGTGGATTCAAATAAGAATTGTGTTGGCGTTAATTTTGATTTTGATAATAAAAATGATTTAAAATAGTTAAATATCGAAAGATTGAAATAGTTAAATTGTTGTGTCAAATATCTAAAATATTAAATTAAATAAATAGGCGAGAGGGGGACCGCTAGAGTTAGAGCACGAAGTCTTCTACGACAGCTCGTGAACCCATTTGAGTATTAGGGCATTGGCAGTCTTTGAAAAGAGGCTCACCCTTTGCTAATACTCCGGCCACTAGTTCACAGTACCAACGTCAACCTTGACGGGAAACTAGCGGTTAAAATCCTTATGCAGGCGCTGGATGGGGAGTAGTTACCCTTAGACAGGTTTGACATTTTAAGTAGCCACCAGTGCCCAGCAATATTTAGGAGTTGCTCAAAGCATTTCAATTTTCAAAAATGTGAATTTTGCTGTTTTTATCAATCATCGGCCAAAATATTTATTTTTGCTACTTATAACAAAGATTCATGTCTGAGTTCTTTGGTCATGTGACCTGGAGTTGCAGAAATTGTTGCAGTTTTTTTAATTTTAATCAAGTTTTTATTTGCGGAACACCGAATTCTACAGTGGAGTACTAAAACGAGGCAAGTTTTTTCTATTTAACATTGCTATTCATTTTATTAGTTTCCAAAGTTGCAAATTATTTGAGTAAAATTGTGCATAATATATAGTGCTATATTGTACAATGTACAATACAAATTATTCACAATATTTTCAGATCCAGTATAATGGCCACATGCAGTACGCGTTCAGCAAGTTCCATATGGTTAATTGGATCGAGGAATGAACATTTCCAAACTTCTAAACTTCCATCGCGTGGAGATGTCTTGAAGGTTCTGTTTCACTATTACAGTGTCAAGAACATGAATCTGAAGGATAGTATTGGCAAGTCTGCATCATTATTACTGCCGTTATGGGAAATGGCCCGAATCCCGACTAAAGCCCTAAATCACGTGATCGAGCACATTCGCAAACTGCTCTCTGACTGGCAGGGTCTAAAGAAGAATATCAGTCGCAATTCAGCAACGAATTTGTCCAATCAAGCAAAATTTCAGGAAAGCCTGGACGATCTCTTTGACATTGCCCACCAGCATTTCAGCGTCACCTTTGGTACCTCTCTGAAACCCTTATTGCATTTGCCTTCTTCGATGATGCTGTCACTACAGAGGAAAAGCGCTTAATGGTAGTCGCACTTCAAGAAGTCGAAGGCTCGGGTGAGCCTCTGAAACGAATTCAGCCATTCCAGCACCTAACCACAAAGAAACTTCACAATTTTTGTTACGAAAAGCAAAAAAACAATTTCTTAACGATTCTTGGCAGGCTGATCCCAGTGACTGGGAATGCCAAACAGAGTATCAACAAAGCCAGCAGCTTGTCCAATCTGTCAGAGTTGTCAACGACCTGGCCGAACGTGGGGTTGCGCTGATCCAAGAGTTCAATTCAAGTTTGACACGTGATGAAGAACAGAAGCAATATCTGCTTCAAGTCGTCGAGGACTACAGAAATAAATTTTCAGCACCAACTAAGTCATCAGCAATTGATGCCAAGCTGCAGACAATGCATCGAAGTAATTAACGTGAACACTGAGTAACTGGATTGTAAATTGACGATGTACTGCCATAAAAAATGATTTTCTACAGGCTTAGGCTTGGCTATTGGTTACTGCCTAGGACTATGTTCTATGATGAACCTTACAGTACACTAATATTGTTTTAGCTGATTGCTGATAATAAACATGCTGAACTTTGCATTTTACACAGACCTTGGTGTATTCTGCTGTTTTTATAATTAACTCTCGATCGTATAGTCGCGGCACAAATTAAACATAACTTTGATTGAATTGAGCAAGTCCTAAATATTATTATTTTCAGCTAAAATTTTTACTACAGCTTCTTTATAATTAGCATAATGCTATAGAGGGTTGGAGAACATTGTTCTCAAACTTGCATTTTTTAGAAACACCCTAATGAATAGACCAATAATAGTGCTATATAAATATATAAATAGATATATAAATGTCAGTTTGCGTGCATATCATAGTAGAACAAAATTATTTGAGAATTTTGACTTAGGTTTAATAGAAATTAAATGAAAAAAACAGAAGCTCAAACATTTCAACATTGATATGGACGTAGATATTGTTGCATCAACTCATGATGGCGCAGCGGTTATGGTGAAATACGGCAATAATATACCTGCTATTTCTCAACTATATCATAACCACGCATTACATTTAGCAATTGTTGATTCGCTATATAAGAATAAATATTCAGAAGAAACTTAGTGGAGAAAGTTTTTTTTTAGAAAATGATAATTTATCTCCAGGATTAATTGACATTGATAGTGAATATAGCTATAGCTCATTTAATGATGACAGGTCAGTTGATTAAAGTGATTTTCCAAATGAAAATACCAATTGGAATTTACAAATTACAGAAGATTGTTTAGTGGAATTTAATAGAAAACTTTATATTGCTGTTAGCAAAGTACGAAAAATAGTCAAAATGTTTCGAAAGTCCACTGCTAAAAATAACAAATTGTAAGAATGTTTTGAAGTAAAAAAATAAAAAACTCCGCCTGCCAATAGATGTAAAAACAAGTTGGAATTCAACGGCTACTATGATTAGATGATTTTTGCAACTCAAGGATTGCATTAATCATACACTAGTTAATTATACACTATGTCTGGGAGTGATGTATTAGTCTTACAGAACTTGCTTAATGTATTTACATCACTCGAAGTAGCAGTTAAAGAGCTCAGTAAATGTAATGTAACACTCGTGACAGCTGAAGGTGTTTATAAATTTTTATTCAATTCTTTTACACGAATTGATAATTATTTAAGTAATATATTTTTTATAGAAATAAATAAAAGAATGGAGATAAAACACAAACTACATTACTTATATCTTGATACTGAAACTATACCAAGATGAGCAGAATATTTTAATTAAGCACCCAAAAAAAATATTTAGCAGAAAATAGTATGCAAAGAATTTATCCAGCAAATCTCAATAATAATAACGACAATAAAACTGTTGAACTGCTATCTGTCGAAAGTGAAGGCAATGCAAATGATGGAAATGGACTACTATATTTTATACAACGGACTTATACAAAGGACTTTTAACTATAAATCCTTATTCAATAGCAACTGAGAGTTTTCTCTACAGCTGGTATTATCAAATCGAAACTAAGGAGCAGTCTGAAATTTAAACGCAATATTATTTTTAAAATGTATATTTTATAAAGATGATCTCAAATAAATTATTGAATTTGTAATAATTAATTTGACGTATTTCTATGTTCTTCTTTTATTGCCTTTGCTATTAGTTGTTTTTATTGACTTTATTGGTTCAACCTTTTTAGTAATTACATATACAAACAAAATAATTAGAATAATATCCGAATAATCCAAAACGAAACCTTACGATATTTGTATAGTAAAAAAAACTCGAATAACTGAATCCACGAGAGCATTTACGTGGTTTCACTTTAATGCAACAAATGAAATGTTGTGTAGGTGTCGCGATTAGATAGAACTTTATTTGAAATTGAATTTAAAATTGATGTTTTGAATAAATAATTTTTTGATTTTGTATATTTTTATGAAATTAATTGATTAAGAACAATGTAATTTTTTAACACTAGATTTACCTAACCTATCAAAATGACTGGTTTTAACTTTTATAATAGAAAAAACATATTTAAAAAACTTCAGGACTATCCTAGATATTTGTAAGTAATTAGTATTAGTTAGCGATTGTTTAAAACAAAATGTTTATTCATTCCATATCATTTTAAACATGCTGTTAGGCATGGTAATCTTCAAATTTAAATATTTTATTTTCAGACGAATAAACTGCCATTATAATCGAGCGGTTTAAATTTTATAACTACAAATTGGATAACGTCAAATAGTAGGTATAAAAAATAAGTAAAGCAGCAATCAAAAGTTCAATAAATTTTTCTCGTTAATCTTCATTAAATTAATTTTACTTTAATTTTATGATTAATTTAAATTAAATCATATTTCTATATTAATTATTACTTTTATTTTTACAATTTATGAAGGTCAATTTATATTTTTGTTTTATAAATACAGGTTACGAAGCTCCATTTTTATTTATACAATTCATTTCAAATGTTTTATTTTTACCAGGGCTATGGGTTCGAAGTCAGAGTCAGAGTCGTAGTGTTTTGTAAGGAATTGGAGTCAGAGTCGTTAAAAATGAACGACATTTTTTCTATGAAATGCATTTTTTTAATTACGAAATTTATAAAATTTTAATTGTGTAATAATGAATGTGTATAACGTATGAATATTATACATGTAGGTGTCATGAGTCGCGCCGAAACTCTGGGTCACCAAAATCCAATGCATACAAGTCAACTCAAAAACTATTGGTCTTTTACTTTTTATGTCGAAAAGCGAGATCTGATATGTTTCATCTGTTACTTGAAATACATACATTTGTTTGCGAGGTAAAATTCACTCATTTTTTTCAGTCATTGTTTTGACATCAATTGCATCTGTGTCATTGTGTAATATATACAAATTACTTTACATTTCTGTGTTTTCTTCTATAATTCCAAGGATCAGAAATGCTTTTTCTTTATAAAAACATATTTAACTTTATTATAGTTTCAATTTTATTTTTTTGAGTAAAATTGAAAAATCCCCTTTGTTTAAGATGTCTCAGGGATCGATGAGAAAATCAACGGTTAACGAATATTTTGCGAAGACTGACAACGATTTATGTTTTGTATGTCAAGCTGAGGATGGCTCGGGAAAACAAATTTGTGGCATGAAAATCAGTGCTTTCGGTGGAAAAGGATATAGTGCACCTAGTAGGATATCGAATATGAAGCGTCATATTCAACGCCATCACCCTAATTTATATAGGATCATTTGTGAGATAGACAACGCTAGTTTAAAACCAAGAGTTAATCCGAATCGTCAAGTGAAAATGTTACCGTGTCTATAGCGACTGACAAATTTAAAATGGTGTATGAAAATTCTTTGCCTCTCACTTTTTTCTCCAGTCCAGCTTTCATTGAATTGAACTGGTAAATGGCTAGTAAAGTTGGTATATCTTTGGAAAAAAGCAGTGTACAAAAATTAGTAATGAAGGACGCCAAAAAAAGAGAAATTAACCACAAAATCTATTACACTGAAAGTTTATTTATTTAAAAATGGACACATGCACACGTCATCGGGTAAATTACTTGGGCATTATTGAAATTATAAATTGTACATTGGCAATCAAGCAAATCAATCCAACCACTAAAGCGATTATTTTAAAAACTTATGATGGAGGTTCTGCAGGAGTTTAATATTAAAATAGTACAACTTGTATCGATCATGAGAGCCAATATTAGCAATATGCTAAGTACTGCCGAAAAATTAAGTACAATACAGTTGGATGTGGAAGACAATACCGATGAATATAGTATTATAGATGATTATTGTAATTTGGATTCTGATCTTTTTGAAATTCATCACATGCGATGTGCAGTACGTACTTTTTAATTAGCAATCTATGACGGCTTGAGAGATCTTCAATCGACAAGTATCTGAAAATATACGACACGTTGCAATAGCCCTTAGAACACAAAAAGTACATGCAATAATAAAGAGAAGAGCTGGAAAAATGATTCAGCGACTTATTGAACTTAAATTTTACCTCGAAGACACGGCCAACCCGAAAGTGACTATAACTAAAATGCAATGGAAAGAAATAGAGGAGCTTGAAGTCTTGCATTGCTATCCTTATATCTTTATAAAAAAAAATTAAATATACAAAAATCTAATTTTTATGATCTTTTTAAATATTCGTTACAATTTAAACTCTTAAATATTTAAATGCGTCGATTTTATTAAGAAACTGAACCTTTGATGCAGGCTTCTACGAAGTTTAGATTATGGCAGATTTTACAAGGGAGTGTTATATGTAAATATTGTTTAGTAATAAAGGTTGAAGTGAAATGACCAAGTTCTAAGGATAAGTTTCTGTTGAAGTGTTATAAAAGAGTTTGTGTCAAACATAAGACACCTCGAAGCATACTCAGCGAAATTTGGTTTTGAGGATTTAAATATATCGTTTAAAGATTGCTTAAAAATATTGTAGGAATTTAGCCAAGAAATAAGACTCACGGATTGTATTGAAAAGTCTGTAGCAAATATTTCTCCAACGCGATACAATAATGATAACACTTTTATGTTTGGTGGTGATGGTGTTATTGTCCACATTGACGAGTCATTGTTCAACCAAACCTAAATACCATCGCAGTAGAGCTTCATGAGAGTTGTTGAAAACCGCTAACAACATACACTGTTGCCTATAATTAATACTTTTGTCATGCCAGAATCAAGAACATGTTTGGCCATCCAATTATTAATTTTCATTGTATAATCCATCAACAATTTCTATGTGCGAAGTCTCGATTGGCAGCATTTGATGATATTTTAAGTATTGTTTCCAAAATAATAAATTTTATATCAGCCCAAGCTTTGAATAAGAGGCAATTTCAGTTGCTTTTACTAGAGTTTGGCTCAAATTACCATAGATTGTTAATGTATAATCACGTACGTTGGCTTAGTCGAGGATTTGTGTTACAGCGTTTTGTAGAATGTTTTGATGTAATTATAAAGTTTCTTAATGATAAAAAATCCTTATTTTCCTAACTTTTTGATGACTAGATCACTAAATTAATGTTTTTAACATGTATCTCCAATTATTTAAATGAATTAAATATTAAATTGCAAGGCTCCGAAAAATCAGTCGATGTGATGTTCGATATTATTGAAGATTTTGAGGCCAAATTAGCAATATTTAAACGAGATATTGACAACAATACTTTTAAGTATTTTCCTTTGTTGAAAGATCATATTCAAAAATTTTCCATTGATGGAGTCTATGAAATTAATATAAATTTTTATAGCCAAGTTATAAGTGACATACAAGACAATTTTGCTTAGAGATTTCAAGATTTCAAAATATTTGCAAACCATTAATTAACTTTATTAAATATACAGACAAGTTCGTTTTGGAAACTACTAAAATTAATTAGAATGGTTAAAGTTGGTGAATTTAGAAATGCAGTTGGCAGAGTTTAAATCAAGCTTATATTTAGAAGCATACATTTATAGAGTTGAGGCATGAAATAGATAATAATGAAAAAAAATATTAAATGAAGAATACGAAAATATGGATAATATTTTGTTGAAGACACGGTGTTCGCTACCAGAGACATTTAATGCGATAAGGAAATTGTCTTTAGCTATTCTTACAACATTTTCATCAACGTATAGCTGTGAAAGCTTATTTTCGATAATGAATAACATAAAATCTGATGAACGAAATAGACTTACCGAGGAATGTGCCGAGGCTTGTATTTCATTAAAATTGTAAAACTATCATCCGGATATTGATGAATTATCGAAAATAACAAAAATCTTATTGAAAATTTGTCAGTTAATTATAGAAATCAATGTATACATAAGTTTTCATAACGCATGTATTTTCTTTTTATAAAAATAATTTTTATTGGCACGCAGTCAAAATAATGTTTTCTATCCTTGCTGAAGAGAATATTAAGTTTACATTTTAGTGAATAATTAAATGGAGAAACATTGAAAGGCAAAATCATGGATATAAATTGCCATGACTTTAAGATCATTTATAAAGAACAAAATTTTCAAGAAAATGCCACTATCAAAATTCAGCATTGAATAAAATCAAATTTTGTTCTAATAGATTTCGATTTTATCTGCAATAATTTAGTGTTTTCAGTGCCAAGCGAATCATTTTTTATCATCGAAATAAAAAATTATCCACTAGATCAGTGGTGCGCAACCCGTGGGTCGCTTGAAAAATTTTCAGGGTCGCCAAATTAAAAGAGCTTTATATGACAATAAAAAATATAGCGCGCTTGTAAACCTGGTGTGAAGTCAATCAACGTTTTTCTAAGTATCGTACAAATGTGTATCTATTTTGTTACTTAAGTCACAGCACACCGGGTTCACTCTAAGGAATTTTAATGGCTCATGTTACCTTCGCGCATGTCGCAGGGTACAGACTATGCCCCACTCCGACCCCAACCAGACATCGAGTGTGTTTACTGGAATATTCAACTATTCAGTAGTACGTTGGTTTTGTTCACGTTCGTATGGACATCGAGTGAGGTACGTATTTATTTAACTTATTTTTTTATTATCGTACAGTGTACTAGTGTTTTCGATGTGCAATAATAACATTTAATTAAAAAATTAATAAACAGTGGCTCACAGGGAATCAGATGCAGTAACGATATTTTTTTTAAATTAACTGCACTACATTATATCAAAGTGCACATATTATTGTAATTATATCGAATAAAAATGAAGATTTTCAATCAACTTTAGCATTTTAGGAACAGATTCTATTATTTAGGTAAATAATAGGATTTGTAATATTTATAATCAAAGTAAATAAACTAATAACAATTTTTTTTGTTTAATATGAAGATTACAACAGGCTTAATAATTTATGTAAGTAAATCATTCAAAAAAGTATATTAAAATAGTGATTAATCCCGAAAAAATATTTTATTCTGTGCTGCATCATTTTTACTGTGAGCCACTGTGGATATTAAAATTATAATAAACGAAAACTTATAGTTTTGTTTCAGTTTCAATATCCTCATAATGGATAAGTGGCTAAAAATAGGTACGCAATGCCCAGGAAATGACAATACAAATAATAATGATGGACCAACACCTACTAAACTTAGAAAGAGTGTGGATGAAGACCCAAATAAAAATGAATCCAGTGGCACTGTTGCTAATTCAAAAAACATTCGATAAACTATGTTATCTAATAAAAAATTGAGAAAATATCAAGAAGAGTATATTAAATATGGATTTACATTTTGCGTTGTTAATGGGGAAGAACGTCCGTTGTGTGTTAATGGCTCGGATAAATTAGCAAATGAAAGTTTGAAACCTGCTAAATTAAAAAGACATTTAAAAACCAAACATAAAGAATTTGCAAGTAAATCTGAAAATTGTTCCCCATATAGTATTCAACCATTGCATGATACATAGACAAGCACTAGTTGCAAAAGACATCGATGAAGAATTGCACAATGTATTACAGGATGTTGTTATTGTAATTTTTTACATTAAAGGCAACAGCCTAAACAGTCGTCTCTTTTCAATACTCTGTAATGAGATGGGTTCTGAGTATGAGACGTTATTACTACATACTGAAGTCAGATGGCTATCTCACGGCAAAATATTGCGACGTATTTTTGATTTGATAAACGAAGTTTACAATTTTTTGGTAGAAAAGAAACATATATTGACACAACTCAGTTACATGGTTGACATTTTTGAAAAACTTATCGATTTGAATTTGAGTTTGCATGGTGAGAGTACAACCATTTTGAAATTGAGCAGTAAAATCGAAGCTTTTAAGAATAAGCTGATACTTTGGAAAGGAGAATTAAATATAAACAACGCAGACATGTTTCCGTGCTTTTCAGAATTTTATAATGAAAATAATATAGATTTCATGTTATTCAAAAACATCATTTGATAAAATTGGGAGAAAACTTTACGAAAAGGTTCGAAAAATTTCCAGATAAAGAATTAGGTTGGCTCCGTGATCCATTTTCGTTTGATATTATTAATTCCAATATCCCTTTAAATGAAAAAGAACAGTTAATTGATATTTCAGACGACGAAACTCTGCGTATTCAATTTAAGTCTCTGACTTGCCAAAAATTTTGGTTATCAACTGAAAACAAATATGCTGATTTGAAAAAAAGGCAATTAATATTTTGATTCAATTCGCATCGACCTACTCATGTGAATCCGGCTTTTCAAAATTAGTTGCCATTAAAACAAAATATCGATCTCGATTAGATCAAGAGGTAACTTACGGATTGCGATTTCCCATATAGTTCCGAACATGGATGCGATCATGAGTTCTTTGCAAGCACAAACCTCACATTGAATTCTTATGAATAGATGTTTAAATGTATTTTTTTTATAAAATAAATATTTGTACTCATATGCATAAATAAAACCATTGTTTCACAAAATTATGTGTTGTGTAAAAACCTCTAATAAAAGGAAATATTTTCATTTTAACTACGTTGACGATTAAAAAAATGTTTTCAAAAAAATGGGGGTTGCAAATGAAAATAGGTTGCGCACCACTGCACGAGATAATGAATCTTCGTTTATTTTTATTTTTATTTAAATACTTTTTTTATCTCAGGCAGATTTTGTAATTATTAAATCATTTATTACAATATTTAAAAAATTAATTATATTTAAATTTATATTTAGGATGCTCAATAAATTATTAGAAACAAAAAATTATCAGTATTATATATTTATTTCTTTGACACTACATTGAAATAATTTGCAAATTAGTTATTATAAATCAAAATAAAAAATTACCGTAAAAAATATTTTGAACAATTGATTACAAAGTGCCATCATTCCCATTTTTTTCGAAGTTTCCACATTTGAACGGCTATAAACATTAAATAAACGAAACTCCTATTATTATCCCCCACCTATCACTAACGCATTTGCGAAATAATCTCATTAAACAATCAGCTACTCTTTTCATATTCTCTCCAGCACTACTGTGATGTTTCACTTGAGAATCGATACCATAATCCATAGCATGGGCTAAGCATCGCAGATCAACAGTTAATACTGTCATTACTGGTAGGAACCAATTATCATCTTTTATTTGTTCAAATAGGTCAGAAAATATCGTAAATAACAGTTAAGAAATGGTTTTAATTGCAATATCTCAATATAAAAAATAGGTTAATAGTTTAATCAAAAAGGATATTCAATTAAATTAAACTGCTCTTCTAAAGCACCTTTTAAATCCTTATTATTGAGATGTGTTAAAACACTAAAAAATAACATAAGCAACATAAAGATGAATTAACTAAATACTTTAAATGGCTAACTATCATTTCTCTCCATGGAACAAATTGTTTACCCATTTTCATTTTTTCAGGTATAAAAGGTATTAAAGTTGGATCTTGTATATGCCTGTCATTAAGATCAAATAGTTTCTAAATACACGTAATTATATGTATATAATTAAAGTAAGTATTTTACTTACAGCTAATTCTTCTCCATTTAATGCTTTCACATTTTTAGCAACCTATATTTAATAATTATGATATTGAATTAAAAATTACCATTGATATGAATGTTTCGATTGTCATTTGTGGTTTTCGATAAATTAATATTTGTTCAAATAAAATTCAAATATTTCAATAATTTAAACAAATTTAATAGTCTTCATTTTGTCCATTTGTTATTGAATATATGTTAGATGCCAAAAATATAACAGTTCTTATTTAAAGGCAAAGAAATTAATTAAATTTTTCCTAGAAATTAATTTACACACTATTTTTGCTTACAAAGAAAAAATTTTCTGCACATTAGAAAATAATAATTTCACATCCCAATTTTACACACTAAATTAATTGACAAAAAATATCACTTTTGCAAAATAAAACGTAAGCATTGCGTACAATTTTGTGTTAGGTTCAGATAAATAAAAAATGTTTCATGATGACATTGTTTCACCACATCATTTAAATCACTCCAATGATACCGATGATCCAATGCACCACCATTTCCTGATTTTCTTTGAAAATTTTTTCAATTTTTTATTATCTAATATTCCTATCATAATTACTAGACTCGGCGTCTAACATTTATTTGATTCACGAAGTTCATTTACTACTTGATTAAAACAAAATAAAAATTTAAATAATGATAAATGTCTAACGTCAATTCTGCTGACGATTGCAAAATTAAAATATTCTTATCGTTTTTTCAAAATTTTCAACAATATGAGCAGGAAATTGCTCTTAAAAGTGTATGGCGGCTCGAATGGTGTTCATTTACAATTTGTTCAAACCATTACTGCAGGAAAACATATCACTCACATGTTGGTCGCAAACATAGTACAGAAACGCTACATCTAGTGTGTTTATCATCAATGATAAGGGGCACAAAGATATAAAAATTTAATTGTTTATAACAAACTTGTTTAGATGTGCTTAATCTCATTTAGTTTCGTCACCTGAAATTTATTTTAATAAAATTGGTAAGTTTTACATTTTATAAACTTATAATGCATTTTTGGACTAGAAGCCACGATTTAAACAAAAAATAAATTTTAATAAAAATTTTCAGAATTATAAAAATACCTGATGAAAACATACACACGCACCGCAAGCAGAAATCAAAAATAAAATTAATCATTAATTAAAACAAATTAAAAAATAGCACAATTAATTAAAACAAATATTAATAAATTTCCTAAAAACGCTTATAGCTGTATAAAGAAACATAATGTAAAACATAAAACCGCCAAAACCTTGCAAAATAAGGTTTAGAAAATACATAGACGGAAGTGGTGACCAAAATAAAAGATTTAAAGATCAAAAAGAGTAATACTCAGGATAATATCCAAAAAATAAAAATTTAAATTTAAATAAAATAATATTAAAAAATAGAGAAAAATAAATAGAAAAAGATAAAAATATTAAAAAAAAATAAAATCAATTAAAAACCCCGAAAAAATGACTGAAAAAAGTTTAAAGTTCGCTGATTGGTTCCACCCAAGCATGAAATTAGTATAAAAACAACAGCCATTTTCATAATTTTAAACACATTTTTAACACTTTATGCAAATTTTAAAAACTTTATTTTCAAGTTTGTAAGTGGTCTTGGTATATTATGATTTTATATGAATATATGTTCAACATGTCTATGTTTTTAAAGTTTTAATTTTATTTCATACGTTAATTTTATTTCATATACGTTTTAGTATTGTGACAGGTCCCCTTAAATAATTATATATATATATCTTATTAATCTGTTTGAAAATTTTTAATTGATATTCAATTCCCTCAGTTGAGTTTGAGGGACGTTGATGTGTCGATTTAATGTTTTCTATCCACCAGTATCTGCTGAGACCGGTCGGCTTTGTACTGATCTCGAAAATTGGACTCCATTGGACTTCACCACAGCGTTCATGAATGGTGGACTGAAGTAAAATCACGGGTAGATCGTCCTGACTATAGGAGAACGACATTCAAAAAGAATTTTTAAGTAAGAGAATAACATTTTTAAAATCTTGTCAATTTTTATCTACGACTACCGATAGATATCTATAAAGTATTTATTTTATTTTTTTATACTAAATTTTCTTTTGGGTTATAGAACTTAATTTTGTAGATAAAACCTTTAATTGTGAGAGCACGAAGAAGAGCGATTATTGACCGGCCGTGATATTTCTATTTAGAGTACCTGAAAATTACCGGTATTTAAAGAAATTGTGCAGTTAAAATTTCAGCAGGCTATTTAAATATAATTTTTGTAATTCTGAGACCTGAAAATTTTAAGATTAGAAAGGAAAGTTTATGTAGAGAGGAATCACCAACAAAGCTAATGCTACGAATATATTGCGTTGAGCAGAGTTTTTGTTTTAATACCTGCAAATTAACCTTCTCGATTTTTATCAAAAGTTCTGATACAAAAACTACATTAAAATGTTTTACTATATTAGAACACCCGAGACGCAATTTCATGTTAATTGTAATTCAATCCCTGAAGAATTTTGATTCATTCTGGATTTTTTTCATCATTTAATATATTAATTTCAGATTTATCATAATTTTTCGATCATAAATTAAATTGGATAACAACTCATAATTTACAGAATGACCAAAAATTTAGAATCTAAATTTCGAATCAATATTCCAATTTAAACATTGATAGCCCATAAGTGACACCATTTCACCAAATTCCACACCAGTGTAAAACTCTAAATATATTAAGGCATAACAAATTTGATGGATAAGCCGATTTAAAGTTGGATGAGTTATAATATGCAAACGTATCGTGTCTACAATGTCTCCTACAAGTGCCCAAAGATCGCAAGTAATCTTATAAAAATATAGTTAGGTTTTGGTCAAGTGACATTAAAAACTTTGGCATTCGTCTTAATACAAATTTCTAAAGTGCGAGATAAAATTTGAGAGCCAATAAATTGCCACTCAGAATTCTTGGTGAAATACCCATTGCTGGGCACTAATGGGTAATAAAGAATGTTATTAAAGCCTAAAGGTTAACTACTTCCCACCCAGCGCCTGCATAAGAAGTTTAACTGCTAGCCACCCGTCAAAAATTAACGTTGGTACTGTGTGCTAATGGGTTGAAAATTAGCAAAGGGTGAGCCTATTTTCAAAGACTGTCAATGCCCTAATATTTAGTTGGGTTCACGAGCAGTCGTAGAAGACATCATGCTCTGATTTCCATGGTCCTTGTGCCAATTGATTAACTGTTTTTAAAGTTTTTAATTACAAAATCAAAATTAAAAGCAAATAATATTATTATTAATAATTCAAATTAAATAAAACATTACCACAATTATCACAGTTTCTGTTAATATGTGCACTAACAAACCTTTTGCATTGAGTATATGGCCCATCATTCGACCCTTGTGTAATTTGAACAATCTTTCACGCTATTTCTTGCCAGGCCGATTTCTTTTTCGGTGTCTTTTCGGCACTTCCCCTGTCTGGCGTGAAGTTCTAGGAGGTTATATCTTCACTCCAATATCTTTTCCCGTAACATTGCGGATGACTATCGCCTCTTGCTCGGCCGATAGTATAGTACTGCTTTGGACGAGTCCAGTTCGAATCTCGTATTTTAACTTGAGATCTCTAATTTCCTTTTCCTTTTCTTGAACTTTCTGCTCAGCTTGTCTCAAAGCCTCATCTTTCTGCGTCAATTTAATCTTCAGAGCTTCGACCTCAGCTCTCAATTTGGCTATTCCTTCGGGTCGGAGCCACGTCTGTTCTAGGTGCCTACATTTGCGTACCAGAGCTTCAGGTCTTTGGTTTTGGACCATCGCTTCGTGATGGTATTGTGCATGGTCCTTGCGAAATTTCTCGATCATCTGTCTATTGGATTCCACTAAAATAAATAATGAATAGATAAGGCCTATCTCTATCAATATGTGATTACGATTAATTTTTGACAAAATGAATTTCTGAATTTGTTTATATGAATTTATGAAAACATTATTTTCAGGGATCTAATTATACTATCTGGATGAGGGAAGGGATGAGGACGCACATATTTTATCCAATTTATAATTTTGAAGAAGGTCTCTACAACAGTGCTCGTAAACGTGACACTGGACCAACGCAGTTGGAACACTATTGGGGACAGCCTGGGTTACCTAATATTCCTAATAGACAAAACAATACTGAAGACCATAACAATAAGGTTAGTAGTTAACGTGATAACAAATAGATCATCATTATAATATCACTAGTAATCGACACATTTAATAAAATGATTAACTGTAATATTAATAACAATAAAACTAAAAATCCCAAATTAATAATAATAAAAATAATAATGATAATAATAATAATAATAATAATAATAATAATAATAATAATAATAATAATAATAATAATAATAATAATAATAATAATAATAATAATAATAATAGTTCTTATAATAATTATAGGTACAATAATATTAATAATAATATTAATAACCCTGGTTTCGGAAAACTCATATTGGTGGGTTTCTGGGTTTTGAGATTTTGAAGCTATATGGTTGTTACTCAGACAACCCCATACAAATATTTTCGCTTACCACTCGGCACCCATTGCTAAGCAACGTTGGAACTGTGTTCGAGTGGGTGGATCGTCCGCAAAAAGTGAGCGCTATTGCTAATGCTATAATTGACCGAACGATCCATGGGTCCAACGAGCTGCCGATAGAAGGCCTGTGCTCGAATTCGATTTTTAGGTTCCATTATTCTCCTATCTCCTTCAAAGGTTAATCCATGTTATTATATCATTTATCATTATTCCCATAGTCCTTCTTATCATTGTTCGTATTATCGACTTTTTCCATGGCCTGTACACCCTTTGTTATGTTAAATATCCTCACAGTATCTCTCTTACCCTTATCCCTATTATCACTATTATTGTTACTAGTGTTGGGCTATAAGCCATAATTTAAACAAAAAGGAGAAAATTGTGTAAATTAAAACAAAATAATTAATGTCGTTTGGAAATTGTCAATATGGCTGCTGTAACATAAGCACACACCGCAAGCAGAAATCAAAAATAAAATAATACATATTAAATAAAACTAAATAAAAACATAACAAAATTAAATAAAACAAATATTAATTAAAATCATTGAAAAGCCTAAAGATGCAGAAAGAAACACAAAACCAAAACATAAAACCGCCAAAAACCTTGCAAAAGAAGGTTTAGAAAATACATAGGCGGAAGTTGCGACCAAAAATTTAAATATCAAAGGGTGAAAGAGAAACAATCAAAGAGAATGGTTAAATTTTAAAAAAATAATAAATGAAAATTTACGAAATATTGAGAAAATAATATCAAAAAATAGAGAAAAATAAAATATTTAAAAAAAATAAAACCAATAAAACCCTCCGAAAAATAGCCAAAATAGGCTCAAAATTCTCTGATTGGTCGCACCCAGGCATGAAAACACTATATATACAGCAGTCATTTTCATAATTTCAGACAGTCAGACAGACACAAAATTTTTTAGACAAAATTTTTAGACACGATTGTTTAGAAAATTTTTATGCCAACTTATGACAATTTTTCAAATTTGGTTGCATGACTGACAAACTTGTGGATTGTAATTATTGTTATCTTGTATAAACATATTTTGAAGTTAAAGTTTTGTTCTGTATGGTCGTGGAATCTTTTGGTACCACTGACAAGTCCCCTTAAAATCTTACTTATAATAAGTATTGCAATAACAGTCGGGAGGGCAGGTCGGAGGTCCGGCTGACGGATTAAGTTCCGTTAGTTGAGATCGCGAGCCGAGCACTCCTGAAATCTCGGTCGTCCGCTGCGAGGTCTGGTCGAAAGACGCAGGAATCTACCCGCAGGGCATCGTTTAACAACTCACAGCGTCTGATGGAAACGTCGGCCGGAGTGAGCACTTAAATTCATGGGAAGTGTGACTTTAGTTAAGGGGGAATAAAGTTTTGTGTAGAGAATTTAAAATATTGTCGGAAAATTTATCGGAAAATCCAGTAGAAAAGGATAAGATAGTGTAGGAACATAAAGTTGAAAGCATTTTCCAATAGTTGAAAGATATAATGTGGCAAGAGAGTAGTGTTTATTAAAGTAACCACAGAGGGTTGTAACTACTTAAAATCATGGGAAATGTACCGGGAGTTAAGGAACTGTTAATCAACTTTTAATATAGGTAAAGATAAAGGGTAAACTAGGACGAAAATGTAGTCGATACCTTGATTAAACAAATGAAATAGGAAATTTTTCAAAAAATAAGGGAGGAACGCTGCTCAAATTTTTGAAGGATACCTTTATAAATAATGGATAAAGATGACAAATAAGTATGGGAATTGTAAGAATAGACGAGTAAGAACAAGGATATAGAAAGAGAAAGACCTAAGACCTTCCATCGGCAGTCAAGAACCCGAAAATGAAAATATCATGAGGAGTAGTTCTAGAAATGGAGCTGACATGTTCATGAATTTTCAACCCCTATGTACAATACCAACATGGCAATCACCATGGGTACATAGGAGGGATAGAATAATAATCTTGATGGCGTTTAGGTGGGAGTTACACAAAAACCCTAGAAAAAAATAAATAAAAATCAACACTATTCGCCAACACTAGCTTTACCATTGTTACAATTATATGTATTATTCTAATCCATTGTCATTGCTATTACTATTATTATTATTACTACCATTACCATTATATTTATTATTATTATTATCATTACCATTATTATTATTATTATTATTATTATTATTATTATTATTATTATTATTATTATTATTATTATTATTATTATTATTATTATTATTATTATTATTATTATTATTTATTATTATTATTATTATTATTATTATTATTATCATTATTATTATTATTTTATTATTATTATTATTATTATTATTATTATATTATTATTATTATTTATTATTATTATTATTATTATTATTATTATTATTATTATTATTATTATTATATTATTATTATTATTATTATTATTATTATTATTATTATTATTATTATTATTATTTTTATTATTATTATTATTATTATTTATTATTATTATATTATTATTATTATTATTATTATTATTATTATTATATTATTATTATTATTATTATTATTATTATTATTATTATTATTATATTATTATTATTATTATTATTTATTATTATTATTATTATATTATTATTATTATTATTATTATTATTATTATTATTATTATTATTATTATTATTATTATTATTATTATTATTATTATTATTATTATTATTATTATTATTATTATTATTATTATTATTATTATTATTATTATTATTATTATTATTATTATTATTATTATTATTATTATTATTATTTTTTATTATTATTATTATTATTATTATTATTATTATATTATTATTATTATTATTATTATTATTATTATTATTATTATTATTATTATTATTATTATTATTATTATTATTATTATTATTATTATTATTATTATTATTATTCTCAATTTTATCAGAATATTATAACAACAATTGAGGTGTGCTACACTTTTGTTTTAATTTTCGTTAGAGCATTTTGATTAATTCGGAAAATTTGAGCAGCGTTCCGCCATTATTTTACAGTTTTATGATAAATATTTTAATTATTTCCGAAAATTTGCGCAGCGTTCCGCCCATATTTTCCGTCTCAACTCAAAATAATTTGTTTAGTTCTTACATATTATTTAAAATATTCCTTTTCATGATTTTGGTCGTTCTGATGGATCGTTTTCCGATGGTTTTTCATTTTAACTGTTGCAACGATTTAGCAATTTTCCCCGCTACCCTTTCTCTTCCTTTGTCCTTACGATCTATTTGTGTTCACGTTGCATTTAATGAGTGCCCACTGGACTACTCGGTGTTAGTGATTTTGAGCCGGTTGTCGTTTAAAATTTTATGTCGATTTTATCGAAATTGAGTGCAAGAAAAATGAGCCAAAAGACCCACTCTCGAGCTACTTGTTTTCGCTATTTAGTTCTATGATTTGACGTTAGGGTTCTGGCGTTACGCACAGCAGAACCTTCAAGGGCACGAGATATTGGCGGATGAACCTGCACTTACACATCTCGATAGTTATATAAAGCCTCGTCAGTAGGAGGCCATGGAGGTCAAGGTGTGTTTTGGCTGTGGGCCGAAAAATAAATAAATAAATGTTACTATATAAGTTGAATAGAAACTTCGATGCATAAAAATTGTTTATTCGACATGTCATATCTCACATAGTTATTCGGAAGTAACATTTTTTGTATAAAAAGTTTTTAAAATTTTTATTTATTTTATTTTTCTTTACATTTTTCATTTTTCTTTTTAAATTTAGGTTTCTCGCTCAAAAACACACAGGCATTATCATGCTGGTCAAACAAATATGGGTTTAATCAGTTTTTGCCCAACACCATAAATAAACAATAAGGTGCCCCACAGGCACTTCAACTTAACGCGCATGATTGATTGAATATCGTTTGATTGTTGGTGTGCATAAAATGATGCGGAAATTAAATAGCGTTCGAAGCTTTAAATAAATTATTTTTCTTGTTTTTTCTTTCCCTTTTAATTTTAATTTTAAAAATCATAATCATAGAAAAAGATGCAACACTATAAAATCCCGAAGATTCAGCCGATTCAGCCAAACTCAAACACGCTGCATCGTCAGTGTTGGCAATGTTACCAAAAACTCTATGCCGAACACGAGCGTACGTTGGGTACATGATTTGACCCAGAAGCCGTGAAGGCACTCCACCAGCAGATTCATTGCTTGACGAGATGTCTCGATGATCTCATAACAGAAAATTGGGCTCCGAGAGTCATCATAAATAACCAGAGCGCCGTATCGATAGCCTCATTCACGGAGGCCGAACAAACCAAACGTTTAGGTGGTCGCAATCTGGCCATAAAAATGAAATTAATCCCGGCAAACCATGTTCAGGAGAAAACCACTATCAATCCCGACAAAAGTCCACAGACCAGCAAAAAACATCACCCCAGTAAAAATAGGCGACGCCGTGAACGTCGTCGAGCTGAGGGGGGCATTATATTGGCGAATGCCGCAAAAGTATTAGAGGAGGACACGGCTCAGGTCGCGGAACAACACCCAGAGCTCGTAAAACGGGATTCGCTAGTTTGTCAGATTCAAAACAATAAAGACGATGAGATGCATATCAGTCTACACGTGGGAGAACTTGCCAAGTAACCCAATCCTCGTCAGTAGTAGGCCATGGAGGTCGAGGATTCGTCCGGCTCGTTCGGATATTGGACGGATTATTTTAGGGACGAGATCTGCCACTCCGTCACTCAACGTATGAAATTTCCAGTAGACATAGATGAAGACGCGATTGATTCGGAAACGCATGAAGATCTTTCAACGATTAGTTTTTGACAATCTCCTCAATCTCAACATTTTAATAAAAGTTTAAATGTGTATAATTAAAATAAATGTCCCACCGAATGATTTTATGTATTTTCGTATATTTTAAGAATGATGATAGTGAATATCATGATAAGGAATGGTTTTGAGGCGTTATTTAATATATTTTATGTCTAATATATGAAGTACGATGATGATAAGATAAATGTTCTGGAAATTAAAAGTTTAATATTGCGGAAATTTTAGGGATTCCGATAATTATGTAAATAAGCATCAAGAATGCACTTTAGGGAAGTTATAAATTTGAGTAATTAAAAATATTAAATTTTATGATTTTGGAACAGCTGATTTAATAGAGAATTATATAATTTAGGTAAAATTTTATATTATCGCTTGTTAGGTAAATTACGACAATTAATAAATTAAAACAAATTTTCGAGGTCATCAATACAACCCAATTTACGAAATACTTCGGATAAAAGTAGCTTAAATTTTAATAATTTGAGTGAGTAAAATCTAAAAACTTTAATAATTGGGATTTCCCCTTCAGTGAATTACTAAAATATAGAATTTGAAAGAGTTAATTAAGTATTAAATCAGGTCCATTTTGAAATGTAATTTAATGTTAATTTAGTAACCGGATTTTAATCTCCACTCAGTCACAAGTAATAAGGGATTGTAATAAGGGGTCAGCCTAAGAGTATGATAAGGGAACGAGATCATGGAGGTATGCAGAAGGCAGATAACGATGCTAGAGTAGAAGCCCAGTAGAAATAAAGATGAAAGCTTGAGGAATTAGGAGACGTAAGTCCTTCTATCGACAGTCAGGAACCCGAAAGCGGAAATATCACGAGGAGTAGTCTTAGAAATGGGGCTCACCTGCTCGTGGATTTTCGGCTACTATATACTGCACCAACATGAGCTTGCTCATTGGTTTATAGTGGTAGGATCAAAATTGTGGGGCGTCTGGGCGAGACAGAGTAGACCCTAGAAGAATTGAGTGTGTCGGTAGAATAGTGTAAGTAGAGTGGATCTGCTACCGATTTAAACAAATTAATTTCATCCATTACACCAACAGCATATTCTACTTTTTAAAATTTTTGTAGTAATTTGGAATTTTCAACACTAAAAATGTCAGATAAAAAATTACCTGGATCTCAAAACCGTAAAAGAAAATTGGAAAGAGAAAAAGAATTTTCTATCCAACTTTCTGTAATCAAATGTACCTAATTCAAATTTGGTTAATAATGCTTTTGGACAAGGTACATCACAAAATGAAAATGTTGAAAAATGAAGTGCTGTTAACTCAAACAAAACTAAAGAATTATCATTTCAATTACCAGATTTTAGAGAAATAACAACTGTCAAAAAATTGACAAATACTGAGGAAAATGTAGACTACATTTTGAAAGTATTTTTCAATATAATGATCCAGCTATATGAGATTTTCCTTTGCCCTCAGATTTTCGCGATGACATTTCATATTCAAATTTAGTAGAAGATGCAAATGTCTACCATACTGATTTCATGTATTCTAGAGATTCAAATAATCAATGTTTTATAAATTTAATGTATTATAGAATAACAGCAAATGGAGAGAAATATTTAACAAAGTGGGTTGTCTGTTTAGTGAGTGCGAATAAGGCATATTGTAAAATAAAAACTGCAAATTATTTTATTCTAATAAAGGGACATAAGCGTTGGTAACAAATGACCTTTCCAATTGGAAGCATATAAATGACTATTTAAAAATACAACCGTGAGATTCCACAACAATAAAGCAATTGACAAAGAATTGCAGTCGATGATTGGTAAAGAAAAAGAGCATTGGAAAATTTGATGGATAGACTCTACTATATTGTATTATATTTTATCAACAAATAATTTGGCTTTCCGTGGATCTTCAGATCAGCTGTTTACTAAATATAATGCAAATTTCTTTGGGATGGTAGAATTATTAAGTAAATCTGATGAAGTCATGCATGAACATGTACGAGGCATTCTATCTCATGAAACACGAGCACCTTACTGCAGTAAGACAATTCAAAATGAAATAATTAATTTTTTGGCATCATCTATTCACAAAAATATAATAGAGCGAACCAAAGTGGCCAAATATTTTTCTATTATACTAGATTGTACACCTCATATTAGCCATAAAGAACAACTTTATGTAACATTGCGATTTGTAGATTTAACTGTATCTATTGTAGTCCTTCAGGAACATTTTATTTCTTTCTACGAAATTGCCTAATTTACTGGTGAATATATATGTGATAAAACTAAACTATTGGATCTAAAATTAATTATCAAAGATATGAGTAGACAGGGTTATGATCCCATTGTCATCCCAGGGTCATTGATCCCATATTCAATAACCAAAACAAACTCATTAATAAGCAGATGACTCAAAAGATAAACATTGTCTTAATTAGATTTTTCAACCTCAAGATTGCAGTGTCTTGCCACCCACACACAAATCTTCATTATCAAGATAGCAATTTTGACTGTGGTTCATTCACTTATGCTTATGCTTTGACAATCAATAAAGATTGGGACAACTTTCCTAATGGATTCATTGAAAACATCAGAGAAGATGTGCATCTATACATAAACTTTATGTGGTGGCTCAAATTATACAAAAAGGAATATATCATATATCAATCTTAAAAAGGCACTTCTAAAGAAAAGGATCACTAATAATAATTCAGACATAACTAGATTACTCAACGCTCAAATTTCGTGTGTGTCATCTATAATTAGTAAATATTATCAAAATTACTCCAAAGTATAGGTGTTATCAGCGGAACTTACTTTGAATTTAATTGCGCCAAATGATTCCTATATTTCTGAAAATGTCGCTTTTAAGCAATTCAAACAAATCGATCACATCCTTTGCGTAATTCCTACATTCAACGACTGGTGTCTTTTTATCTATTCGACTAAACTTAATAGAAGTTACATTTTTGATTTTAATTACCGAAATATTGAAGAAAGATTTATTGAAATTGGTGTAAAAATAACAGACTACCTCAATCAATTCTGTCTTAGCCGTAAGATAGAGTTTATAGCTAACCATGGTTCACACCCTTCCTTTGACTCAAAGGATACTCAATATTTTGCTTGCTCTTTTATTGTATTCATTGAAAAACTTGTTTATGAAAGAAATCTTGACAATAAAAAAGTATTTGATTTTCTTGGTGAAATCAAATATAAATCTTGTAATGAGATTTCACCTGGCCTTAATTTGATCAACGGGAAAAGTAATGATAAATTAATCTCTATGATAGGGACCTCTCCTGTACAAGTGCTGGCTTATGCTGTCAATACTGCTGATGCAATAGGATTTGAGTATCGCCTTGATAAGTGTGCATATATCCAATACACAAAGGTTGAGACTGTCCGTGAGATTCTGTCAATAACGAACTTATTAAAAGAATTGCACCAAATGAATTTTATCAACACCTTGGAGTGCCAATAGGGGATAGTATTGATCAAAGTCCCTATGAAATTATATCAAAAGTCGTTGAAGATACTAAGAAAATTGCAAACTCTGATCTTTTTGGTTAACAAAAACTGAAAGTCTACAAGGTCTTCTTACATTCTCGCCTAATCTTTCCATTTCGAACTAGAGAAATCAAAACAAGTTCACTTTCTGATTCTCAGAACAATTTGTAGATATATGTCAAAAATACCAGTCTATTGAGGAATCAATTGAGAAAGATTTTGTACTTGCCATAAGCTACATTTATTTGAAACTCTATCTCGGTTAAATAAATACAAGCTTCAAATAAAATTAGAAAAATGTATATTCTTTAGACAAGACGCTAAGTTCTTTGATATCACACCTCATCCAATTGTATCAGATCTTTAGACACCCGTCTAAAAGCTATTAAAAACTTTTCAAAAGCAACTATAGTCACTGAACTACGAAGCTTCCTAGGAACAGTCAACTTTTGTAGAAAATTTATTCCAAATCTGTCATCTATTATTGCCTCATTGGCCTTATTAGCCCAAGGTCCTAAGAGTGCATATATAATTTGGACAGACAAAGCTAATAGAGTTTTCTACTCAATAAAAACCAGTCTCGAAAAAAATAATTTCACTTGAATTTCATGATCCGAAATCACCCATCACACTAACCACCGATGCTTCTAATTTAGCGATTGGCGCAGTGCTTACACAACTAAAGAACGGTGCACCCCAACCACTAGAATTCTATTTGCACAAATTGAGCTCTGCACAAACCAGATATTCTACTTTTGACAGGGAACGCTTAAGCGTCCATCTCTCTGTTAAACATTTCGAACATCTATTAATTGGTCGAAAACTTTTGGAAGTCACAGATCACTAGCAGCTACTATACTGTCTTGCTATGATAAACCCATCTCCTAGACAGCAAAGATCGATCAGTTACCTATCAAAATTTGAAATAATATTGAACATATTGCAGGTGCTAATAACAAAGTGGTTGATTGCTTTCACGCGTTGAGATATGCAACATATCATTTGAACCTTTCTTCGATATGAACCTACTGCGAAACAATCAATTAGATTTGAACGAACTAAAATAATTAAAAACAGCATTTACTTTGCGCGATGGCATTCACTTTCACTTGACCCTTCCGGAATTCCCTCGTCCAGCCCTTGGAAAAGCTATCAGACACAGAAGAGTTGATACAAATCTATCAGGGACCCTAGAAAGTAAAAATAAGATATTTTTTAGGCTCCAACAGTTGGGACTTTTTCTATTTGGTAATGAAAAGATAAACAGTAGTAATTTAAATTGAGGTTCTCTGCAAGCTATTAAAACAGACATAACAAAGAAACCTACAATTAATATGGAAGCTGAAATTAACATTCTTAGAGAGAAATTACAAAATCAAAGAGGATGAAATTGGGTGGAATGACATTGGAGATCATGATGAAGTGAAAAAAATATCAAGGTAATAATATGAAATTCAATTCTATGTTTGAATTCCTAAAATAATGTAAAGGATCACCATACATACAATGCAGTAAACCTTTACTGTCTGTCTTTATGTTGAAACCGAAACTGGCAAAAGTTCTTTCAAACGAAAATTATTTCTTTTTAGCTTATATATCAAATGCATTACTTGTATCGAGATATGGAGGAGAAAGCGAGAAAATAGCTCGAAGCAACGATTGTCTATAAATGAAATTGATGCATTTTGTATACTGGGCAATTAGAACGATTCACTCATTTTTTGTTTTACAACGAATCTAAACACGTGGTTCGACACAAATTACACAGATATCAACAATTCGGTTTAATAATAATATCGAGATTTTCATACATGATCTATATTTTCATTATAAATATTATATTTATTCTTCCTTATCAAGAACCCAAAACGATGATACACAACATAGATCAAGGTTTCGTATCACTTCAACACGTAACACAAGAAGAACATTAATCCAAAAATATGACACTAAATAAACACAAGTAAAATGAACACTTGAAGAAATAATAAAACAAAATAATGAAATACTGAAAGCAAGAAGAAGCACGCGATACACATATCCAGGAATTAAATTAATAAAATTCGCCATAAAAAAAAAATAAAACGAAGAAATGTGTTGACTATCTAAAACAAGATATCACTCAAATCATTCAAAATGGAACAAATTCATTATGGCAGACAACCTTGTTAAAGTAATTAAAAATTAAATTAATTTAAAAAATGGAAATAAGAAGTTAAAGAAATAAACCAATCAAAAAAAGTCCCAATGCGAAACGAGCTTTATACATAGATTATCAGTGTTATAAATTTAAACCACAAATGAATTTTTTATCGCTTTGTATATTTTTTTCTGTTTTTGCTTTTTTAGTATTCTTCAGTCAATTGCCAATTTAACGCCAGTGACTCTGCTTTTTATACTACATTTTAGCAAACAAATAATTACATTAACAAACAGTAAATTAATTAAGTAAGCTGTATCTTGTTGTACACAGAATAAATAAGCAGACCACCTCTCAACTTTTTACTTAAAGATTCTGTTTGGTATATCCAATTCAAAAAAATCTCTTTATTTATTTTGCGGAAGTACTTATTTCAATAAAGGAAAATTTATTGTTCGGGTTAAGGAGTTTCTACATACCTAATAAATTATTTATATATTTTTAATTAGTTTACATTTCCTGACTGACGACACTAATAGATTTTAAATTATTTTTCTCCTTATTTGATATCCTTATTTGGTCTCCTCCAATGCGCCAATTTGTCATTTATGATTTTAAATTTATTAACTATGAATTATTATAAAATTTGCCATTTATCACTTTGTATTTAATTTCCTACAAATCCAAAATTCTATTGCACCACTCTAAAATAAATCAATAATATTGTTGGGTATTCACGATAAGTCGTATTAACTTCCGAGTTTTCGGTGTCCTTATTTAAATAAATCAAACAACCCAACACAATAAAGGTTATTTAAAATCATCACAATAGCTATAAAATTTTATACACTTTCAACAATACATCAAATCATCACAATTTCAATCACACTTTAATCTTTATTTCTCGATTTCTACCAAATTAATTTTAAATTTTAGCTTTGTAAATTTTTGACTAACTGGCGATTTGACTAAGTTTCCTCTCACTTTCATACATTTTTGGTATTTGGATTCCCTATCTTCAAAATTGATTTACCGACAAGTTAATTTACTTTCCTAATTTGTTGTCACTTGGAAAGTTCCATTGCTTTCACAAAAATTTTATTAGAAACTTTTTATGTTTATTTATACTATTGATAAAGTTAAGTTGTTTTCTTTATATTAAACAATCTTACATTTAATTTATCCAATAATGTTTGATAGATCGAAATATTTTTATCAAATAAAAAACCGGTGGAATGAATTTTGCTAAACTTTTATTTTTGATTTCTCTTCAATGTTTTTTATTTGTTAATTTCGAATTATAAATAGTGTATAAAGAAATGATTTATATATAAGATATTGAATTCATTAAATCCGAAATAAAAAGACTTCTAGAAGAAAAGATTATTCATAAAAAGGATTGATTTATCGTTCATGTTCTTTATTTTCTACTTTTGCTAATTCGGTAAAGTGTTGATAAATTGGTTGAGTTGTTGATAAAGAATGGGTATTCAAAATCATTTTTATTGTTGATGATAAAAGAGACTGTTGACAAATTGATTAAAAATCCTAAGGATCCATATTTTGGAAAGTCTGAGTGTAATTTGTCAAATGAGTGTGAATTGTGTGTTGATCTAAATAACAATAAAAATGGATATAAAAAAATTGAGTCTAAATATGTGTTAGTATTGCCGTACTCTGAAGGCTTTACAAATTATAAAAGGAAATTAAGTAAACAGATGCGAAATTTAGAGTATAAGATCGTCTCTAATTCGTGTAAGGTACGCAATATGTTTATTAATAAATTAAAAACTCCGGTTAGATTGTGTTCTGATCTCGTTTATCAATTAACATGTAATGGGTGTAATGCCACATAAATTTGAGAGACTTCCCGTCATCTCTGTACTCAAATTCTAGAGCATTGTCGATTGAAGGGTTTGACGAATATTAGTGAGCACAATAGAGGCTGTAAAAGTGAAAAAGGAATGTCTGATTTTGGAATTTTGTTGAAAAGTTTTAATAATTATTGGGAACGCGTGATATGTGTAGCATTGCTGATAAGGTCATTGGATCCAAAGATTAATGTGCAAAATGATGTGACTACGAATGTTTTTAAATAGTTTAAGTATGTTAAATCATGTTTATGTATTGCTTTTTTAAAAAAAAAACTTTTTTTAATATTATTAAAATAATTGAATTTGTAAATTACATTATTTTTTAAAAAATTATAATATAAATAAAAATTATAATATTTATATAAATAACATTTTAAATTTGTTAAAGGTTATTTGAATATATTTTTAAAATATTTATATATTACAAAATTAAATTAACAAAAAATAATTTGTGTAAATTAAATGTTAATTCATAATATTTTTAGTTGGTTTTGTGTACCTGAAGATGACAGTTATGCTATCGAAATATATCGTACGAAAAGTTTTTCATTGGCGTTATCTTTTAATGTATGCATATACTTATTTTTATTTTTAGTATGACTAATTATTGAAGTTAACAGAGTAAAATTAATTTTTAATGAGTTAATTTATTTCCAAAATTTTAATAATTATAAGGTTAATAAATATTTTTAAGTAAGAACATCATTATTAATATTGTTTGTTTATATAAAAAGTAAACAAAGTAATTAAAAAATTAAATATATTTATTTTTTTAATACTTTTAAATTAATTTTTAAAATAAGTAAAACTTTTTCAAAATAGGCTGAAAACCTCTAAGCTTTTTCAATTTTATGACTTATTTTTATAATATTATTTAGCTCTATAAATTAAATAAATTATATTCAACTAAAGATTGTGAGTGTTTGGTTTTAATTTAAAAATACAGTCAAAAGAGGTATCAAATGATCTGAAATATTTGATTGGCTTAATCAACATTATACCAGTTTAAATGACAAAATAAAATCATAAACTTGTTTAAATGCGATGTTTATTTTGCATAAGTAAAATTACTCTTGCCTACCAATCCAAATCAGCAACTCTTGGAACATTTTTAGGAACCTTGAAAATAAACGGTTTCAAACATAAACACGAATTATTCATTATGGATAACCTAGTGGACAAATTAATCGTTAAGGATCACACTGAAGACAGCGACACTGAATCTTGATCGTTTAAATTCCCCTTCCACGATCTTGCAAAGAAAAGAATATGCATAAATTTTTTCACTCAACGCACCTATAATAAGAGAAAAAATCTTTATTGACGAGTCTGGTTTTAATTGCCATCTTCGTAGAACCAAAGCTCGATCAAAAATAAATACAGAAGCTCACGTAATTATTCCAACTCTGCGATGGCGAAATGTCTCTCTTATTGCAGCTATGAATTCACATGGCATTGTACACAAGCAAATAATTTACATTTTTTAATAGAAAAATTTATTTTATTAATTGTAATAATTTAGGGATTTTAAAGAAATTATATGGATATTTTTAGTTTATTTTCGTTCAACTTTTTTCTGCCTACTTCCTAATTTAACAACGAGAAGATGTCTGAACTAGGATACTAGCAGCTAATCGACCTCCTGGTCACCAGAATAAACTGACAGTTAATATATAATTTTATTAACTTGCATGTTTGAAACTTTAATCAGAAAATTATGATTAATTAAATATTAGTTATTTTGATGGAAGCATGAAAATCTGAAAAAAAATTAAATACAAAGCATATAATTTTTTAAATAAAAATGACGAAAGTGGGCCATCGTCACTTTAATGAGAAATTCAGTACATAATAATAAAAATTCATGATTTACCAATAAGTTAGGCATAAACACTTTCCAGCAAAATTGAATATATAGTGAAAATAGCTCACAATTTAAAAGTATGTTGGTAGTAGTAGTGGGATGTGTCACAGCAAAAACAGTGCCGCCGGGGGATATAAAAATTTTTTAAGTCGAAAAGTACAAATTTTTTGCAAGACAAAGACAATGACTCATTCAAGGTCAAATACATTTTAAAGAAACAATAGATGACTCATTCAATGTCATTGATGACTAGTTTAAGGTCAGTGGATCAAAGACCATGACTCAATCAAGGTCATTGGATGATTCATCATAATTTAATCAATTTTTTTCATTTAAACAAATACCGTGACTTATTTAAGGTCAAATAAAATTTTAAGAAACAGTAGATGACTTATTCAAGGTCATTGAAACAAAGACCATAACTCATCAAAAAATTCAAGGTCATTCAAAAATTTTCAAGGTCATATTATTAAATATAATTTTTAAATATAATTTAATATTAAAAGTTTTAAGTAGTGTTATAATAATAATTTTTTATTATTATTAATTTTATTATTACTTTTTTTTTTAATATTATTATTTTTAATATTTTTATTTTTATTATTTCTATAATGATTATTATTATTATTTTTATTAATCATTTTATTAATATTATTAATGATATTATTATTATTATTATTATTATTATTATTATTATTATTATTATTATATAAAATAAATTTTCAACAAAGTATGGGATGCAAAGGTTATAAAATTAATTCAATATTGAGTAGAAAAATGAATCTGTGTGTATGTATATAATTTAATTAAAAATATTTTGTGCATGTAAGTTATTATTTTGCAGGGTTTTCAATAGTTTTTCGAAGGTTTAATAATATGATCCATGGTATACTAGGAATAGAAAAGGCTTGTGTGCAAATGAATAAATTTAAAGATAAAATCGATATTTTTAAGATAATATTTTGAATAAATATGATATTCATCTTAATGGCTCAAAAGATGTATGTGTGTTAAATCAACGATACGGTACAGTATTTATAGAAAGAATTTAATGACAATATGTGTTATTTATGATACATGTGTGTTCCATAGTTGAAATATTTTTGTGTATAAAATATAAGTAAAGATTCTTTGAGTTACAAATTTTCAATGCCAATCAAGTTAATCAATACCTAATTTTCATGCTTATTCGCAATAATATCGAATCAAGTTAAGAGGCAAAAACCATATATATCTGGGCTACGAGAATGCAAAGTTTTATATTGTTGATAAATAAGTAAATTTTATTAAAAACTATCATTGGTATACAAACATAATTATCCAAGGATACAAGATCAATTCAGATGATGTCATGACTCAAATTTGGAAAGTCAATAGTGTTAGAATGTCATTTTAATAAATATTTTCATAAAATATCTGGGTTTTATTGTGTATATTAGTTTCCGCCTGTTTTTTTTGATTTATTGGGCAAATTAGTTTTCTTTTTATTGATTTATTGTGTGTCGACCCCTCTTTACTCACATTGTACCCACCTGATACCAAGCTATTACTAATTTACACATAGTGCATCAATTTACTCACTCAAACCACAATAAGATATTTACACATAAAATATATACTTTAAATTAAAATTAGCTTATCATTAATTAGTTTTTAGGTTATTTATTTTTAATAAATTAATAGTAAACATTTTAATATTCTTGAGTTATAAATTTTAGATCATTAAATATAAATGTTGATGATACAAATGATGACAAATGGTTGATAATAACATTAGAATAGACGAAAATAATGTTAATAATAATAAAAAGTTAAAGTATTATAAATGTTGGGGTATTAAGAAAAAGCACAGTAAAATCAATAAAACACCAAAATGATAAAAGTGCAACATTAATTAAAAAATTTACAAAAATTCGAAAGTAGTATTGATCGGGGGAAATTGGTATGGTTGAACGCCAAATTGAGAGACGAGTCCAGAAATAATAATAAAAATTTAGTAAGGGGTCCCTAGAAAATGAATATAAGACAAGAAAAGAAATTAATTAATAAAATTAATTACTAATGGAAAGCCCAAGTCAATGGGAAGCCCGAGGCAATGGGAAATGCGAGAGATGAGGAAAATCCGAGATGAGGAAAACCCGGCGTGTAGACGGAATAATATAAAAAGGTAAATTGGCCTAAACAATATTAAATGGGCGCCACTGATCTATGGAGTCGTGGCAGTATGGCTCACCTTTTACTAGGAACCGCCCATTGAGACAAATATAAGACAAAAAAAAATTAATTAAAAAAAAATTACTAATGGGAACCCCAAGTCAATGGAAAATCCGAGGCAATGGGAAACCCGAGAGATGAGGAAAACCAGGCTTGTAGACGGAATAATATAAAAGGGTAAATTGGCCTAAACAATATTAAATGAGCGCCACTGATCTATGGAGATGTAATTATTTCCTAATTTGTAACTTAGTAATGGAGCAAACGTTGTTGACAAATGTCGGCTAAGGTGGTCTGTGGGAAGTAATTATTTTTAATAATTTAATAATGTAGTAAATGTTGTTGACAATCGTCGGAAAACAGTTTGAGCAGGAGTATAAAAGGAAAAGGGAAAACACGAAATGACCAGTGATCGACGCAAACAAGTAGTGTAACTAGGCCAGTAGAAGAATCTAAACCCAAGTAAAGTCAAAGTTATCTATCAGAAAGAGTGATTATCCATTGGATAACCTACCTTAAGATAATCAAATATATATGGTGGTTGAATAGTGCAAATAAATTAGTGAAAATGTGATTACAAAACATTTAAATAAATCGGATTGAGTTGTAACTGTGATAAAGTGCAAATAAAATTATTCTGTGTTGGGTTTGCTTATTTGATTCGAAAAGGACACGAGGAGTCAGAGGGAACCGACTTTCAATAATAATAACCCAATATAAATATAATAATAATAATAGTGTTAATTAATAATATTAATAGAAATCAATTGAATATTACAGATTTTTATTTTACATTTGTTGTATTACTTATAAATATATCTTATTACAAATAGATTTGATAAACACAGAATTACTAATATCAATTTAAATATTTCAGCTTTCTGAGTATCTTCAGTTTTCACATTTTTAATTTCAACATATTTTTAGACTATTTATAGCAAATTTCTGAAATGCATGGATAAAATTATGTTACAAAACAATTGGACGATTAACAAAGACATTGCAATACACATGCATAGTTAACAAAAACATGACTAATTAATACAACAAAAACGATAAATCTTTATATTAATTGATTTCGAAATATAGTTGCACGATGAAAATACTAAGGTTATGTTGGACGCACCGAAGTTATTAAATTTCATCGCCTCACTCAATCTACTAATAGTGCTTTCAACATTAATGACTAGGGAGAACCTCCGAATGCGCCGCATGATTTTAGTAACCATCATGTACCCGTGACCGAGATCACGTTGGTACCGTACATAATGGCCGAATGCCATTCGAGCAGGTGAGCGCCATTTCTAGCACTACTCCTCGAAGGACCTTCGTCTTTCCCGAGTCGATTGCTGCCGTTAGAAGGGCTTACGCTTTCATCCAGTGGTTTTCAATTCGTGACAACCCTCGGAGAGAAGATTATGGATGATCATCTAATCTTAATATGTGTTGCCATAGTTCAACCCTCTAGTCCCGCTACACCACTCTTAAACCCATTAATTAGCCATCCCAACATAAGAAATAAAACGAAAACGAAAGAAAACATCATATTATTAACAATTGGATTCATCCCAGCAGCGAAACAAAATGGTTTACAAAACTAGTCATGTCGAGTTTTCAAGGGAAAGAAATTTCACTCCACGTTCTATTTACATCATAAACTAATTCGGGTTTCCATTAATCGTCTCCATCGATGTCGGTGGGAAAATATTTTCGCTTCCTTGGCCTATATGGCGGAGGGTCTAATGATTGAGTCTCTTCTCTTCTGGATGAGGGACCTGCGATCTCTTGTGCCCCGCTAGAATTAGGCACTTCGCCCGTAAGAACGGCGATATCTTCCGCTTCGAGCCCAAGTCCATCGAGGATGTGGGTGACCGGGAAAGACTCCGGATCCTCGTCGATCAAATTTATATGAATAGACCGGGCAGGTGATCGGATTATTACACCGGGAGCGTAGAGAATATCCGGGTCGAATTCCGGAAATTCAAACTCCTGGTAAGGTGGAGGCGGATCGTTGGTCGGATAGGAGATCTCCGTGGGTTCCGTTCCAGTGAGGACCTCTTCCACCCGTCGGCGCCGTTCGCGACATCGCCGATTTCGATTTGGTCGCCGGCGTGTCCGCGCGCTAGCAGCACTCCTTGTGTCCCTAACAGGTGGTTGAGGGACAACGGGCTCGACAGACTGACTGAGAATTTCAGAGGCTTGGTTCCCGGAGACTGGGGATGAAGGCAATTCATGGGAGACAGGAAGGTGGGAAGCTGGGATTATTTCCAGTTGCCTGGCTCGGATACTTGCCGGGATGCAGGCTTGAAGTTCGGTATCCGTAAACGCGCGGCGGAGTGCAGTTGATTGCTCTTTGATGAGCAGCCGCTGAGCACGGGATTCGGTGACTAGCTCGTCTCGCGCTCGAGTGAGCCGCTCGATTTTCTGTCTTAGCACTTTGACGACATCGGGCGGAGCCCACGTGCCCTTTATTCGTGCGTATTTGGTCTGGAGTGCCTCGTGTCTTTGCTTTAACTCCTCATACTGATGGCGGACAGCCACGATCGACGGTGGGAGACGGGGTATTCTTGGCAGTCTGCTTGGTCCGGAATCATTATTATTGTCGTTCATTCTGAAAAGGAAGTAAGAAAATTTGAAGAGAAACTCTCTGAGGCGTGAAGTGGTGACAAAATACGGAAACATTGACGAGGGTAGGGCAGCAGTTTGATGGTTGAACCCCTATTTTGTTAGCCCTAATCGTTATTATATTTTATCATTAGTATTATGGATATTTTATTCATTTCATTTATCGCTATTATCATGCCTATGGAATTTATTATTATTACTACTATTATTATTTTTAGGCTATTCGTTTCATCGATCTCTATTATTATCTCCATGGAATTATTATAGTCCCTACTATCATTTGCGTCTATTTTATTTATTATATTTATCATTCTTACTATACCCAAGGCAATTAGTACAATTTACTATCATTATTATATTTTATTTATTTTATTTATCCATTTTATTGCATTCCTAGTAATTAGTGCAATTACTTCTGCCATTATGTTCGTGCCATCTACTACATTTATCACTATTGTTATTTCCATGGTTCATCTAAAAATGTCAAAAATTTGTCACGTTCTGTTGGTCTGTTACAACTCTATACTAAATTTGGTTTAAATTTGTTGTATGTCGTGCTATACTAGATCATTACGTAAATGTCTCATATGCATTCAGGCATAACTATTGACCATTTGTGCAAAATTATTGATTTTAAATTCGACATCTAGTAATATTTAAACGTTTTGGGGCCTCATACTGTCGCCATTTCGTCTATTCGGGGCACAATTCGATTCTGTCGGGTAGAAATTCTTGTGTTTTGTTGTTCGTACTAACACTCTCATAGCTATTCGTTCCTTGGTTTGCTCATTTTAACTGATTTACGAGATTACTTGGTGCGGGGATCTTATGATCACGATATCTATTCATCGACTATTCCTACGCTTACCCCTGCTACCCATTTCTTATTGAGATGTCCGGAAAAAAATGATTCGTATGATCTAGTTGTGATCATGCCTAAATTCCCCCTTTACTCTGCTGTCGCATCTTCCCTGATTTTATTTCGACTCGTTCCGGCCACATATCTCAGAAGCCGCCCCGAGTATACAACGGCGCCCTGCGTAGCGGTCCTGTGCATTATCACCAGAACCGACTGCGGACTGCCGAGGGGTCCACGAGGCATGACCCGCGAGCCCAACCAAGGGTTTTCACCCACTAGTTAGCCCGAGATCCGTCCCATGGACCATCTATTACCATACGATATATATAAGATTTTTAATGGTCGGACGATAAATATAAATATAATTTTAATTAGCATAAAAGTGAATGAGACATTACAGAAAATTTTATGAATAAAACATACAAAATTAGGACAAGATATACAATAAAAATTCCTTACTTCTAAAGAGTTTTCTAGCTTAAAGTGAATAGTTGTTCAAAATTTGCATAAAAGTTTTAAAGGTTTTTAAAGGTTAACAATTATGAAATTCATCACTGTATTTATACTATTTGTATGCATGTGTGCGACCAATAGGCGATTTTTCGCGATTTTTAGGGCTTTTTATTTATTTTATTACTTAAAATTTATTTTTATTATTTTTGTATATTTTTTCTTTATTTTTTCATATATAATTCAGTTTATGTTCGAATTTTATTTTTACTGTTGTTTTTTGATAATATTATTTTTGCCCTTTTTTTATTTGTTTTCTGGTCGCCACTTCTGCCTATGTTTTTTCTAAACCTTATTTTGCAAGGTTTTGGCAGTTTATTTTATTTTTAATATGTTTCCTTCTGTAGCTGTCTTGCTTTCTCGTGATTTTTATTAATTATTTGTTTTTATTTAGTTTTGTTATATATTTATTTTGTTTTAATTAATATGTTTTTTCATTAATTTTTAGTATCTTGGTGCGATGCATGTTTATGTGCAGTGATTCCTTCCACAACTTTTTCACTTTTATTTTTGTTTAGATTGTGGCTCTGAGCCCAACAGTTATGTTGCTTTACAATAGACTAAAACTATGCAATTATGTTAATAAGAAGTATACATGTGCTCGTCAAATATATAGAATATCAAGCTTTCAGTTTTGACTTAACATTAATAATAATAATTTGGTGAATATTACAGATTTTATTTTAAATTTGTTATATCACTTATAAAATATAATTATTAAATATAATTATGTTATTATATTTGTAAAACACAAAATTACTTAGACAAATTATATTTTCTGAGCATCTTTTTTCACATTCATTTTAACGTAATTATAATTATAGAAAATTTGAAACATACGAGGATTATGTTGCTACAATACAATTGCATGCTTACCAAAGACTTTACTAATGAATATATATTAAAAACTATGGTTTTATTAATTGATTTTAGAAATATAGTTATGAAAACATACTTTACAATCATGTTGATTAAAAGTATACCCACGCGCATTTAATATTTCAAGTTTTGATTTAATAATGATTTTATTTTGGCTCCCATCTAGATCTTTTGGGTTCATATATATTGTTTTGAGATTTTTCTCTAATAACTTCTTTGATTTCACCTGTTTGGTCATTGTTTGCTTCATTATTACAACAAGCTGTTAATATATTTAAATCTAAATTATGTTTATCCGGTTATGAATTCTTGGTGCCCATTTGATTCTATTTAATAATATATTTTTAAGATGAATTTAATGACGAAATTGCACTTATCGCCGATAGTAAAATTGGAATTAATGTTCCTAAAAATTCACCCTATTTATATATTATTTTTCTCATTAAATTTAGATTTTTTGTGTTAACTAATGATAAAAGTGATCTTTTATGTCTTTGTAATACAAGCCTTTTAGCATTACTAATACTTATATTACCATAAACTATGTTAACAATAACTTCAAGTAAATCATCAATAACAAATGAAGGAAAAGCTTTTAATATATTAATTCTTTTATTATTTGAAGCCTTTAACAAGGCGTTAAAATATGGTAAGCTACGTTCTAATTTCATTTTTGAAGACACATTTAAATATGCAGTTTTTTTTATAATTTAATCCAACTCTTATTTTTTTATTGATTTTTTACTATTATTTGACATAACTTAAATCCTTGAGCCAACATGCGTTTTTCAATGCTTTGTAGTGAAGGTCTTTAGTATCACTCAAAAACTTGTGTATTACTTCTTTGATAGAGTTACACACTTCTTTTTCTAAAATTGTTCCTAAAAATAGGAAATCGGATAAATTTTCTTATGACTGGGTCAGTAAAACCCTTTCTATCAACTTAACTTCAGACAATTTTGCTTAATTTGAATACAGATATCTGAAAGGTTCTTGATCTTTTTGCAGTGAGTTAATAACAGCTTCATAAAACTCAATTTATATGAAATAGTAATAAAATTTTATCGGCGGAACAGAGGTCATATTAATGGAGTTAATTTAGTCAAAGTTAGGTCATTTTGAAGCGGCCAGACCTTCCTACAAGCAAAAAAAGCAGGGATATTTAATATACAAGTCTCTACAAACCAACGAGCGATGTCCTTTATATTTTATTTTTTTTAATAATCATTGTTAAATGTAAACGGGGTGTGGCTCATACAGCAACCAAGATTCTGAACTCATTTATCATATTGAAACATAACAAAATCTGACAATATGCTTATTTATTCATGACAAATTCAATTTTCACTAAAAACAAATTAAAGTTTTGCAAGAAAACCTAATGAGATGGAATTTTTGGAGTATTTTATTGAATAAGAATATATTACTTTTAGTTTTCTTTCGTGATTTGATGGGAACATCAACAATTTTGGAAACTCAAACTAGATTTATATAGATGAAAAACGTATTCTTGATTTATTTTAGATAAAAATTACTATTTTTACGGACTAATTTCCACAAAAACAATAACACAGAATTTAACATTAATCTAAAAAAGAATTTTTATGCTGTTGGAAACAGAAATAATGATGCAAAAATGAAATATCGATTTTTTAATAATTTTACTCTAATAGTTATTATTTTAAAAGTTCTAAGTAACAATCATTATTTATTTTAATTTATTTTTTGTATAATTTTTATTGTTTTTTATTGAAAATTAAAATTAACAAAAAAGGTTTATAAGAACTTCCCATTTAAACAAATAGTTAAAAAATTTTAAACTTAACCTTCTAAAAAAGTAAAAGGTTCCTGGTGGATAATTTCTGTTAGGTTTATAGTATTTTTATTATCGTTTTTTAGGATTCCTCATATTTTTCCTTTTCAACTATAAATTATGAGTAAGAACTAGGCAAATCCAGAACGAAAACAACTTTAACAAAGTATATTGAGCTCAAGATAAAATTTATCAACTTCTAAACCCAAGTGACAGCTGTTCAAGACCAAATGAACGGTATGGAAGCTTTACCTTAAAAGTTCAAGTTCTTTCATAAGTTTTGGAACTGAAAACAGAAATTTCTGCCACTCAAGACAGAATCGAATTACGCAAAGAATTTGATGAGAAACAATCAAAGAAATATAATATTTTCAGGATAATTTGAGATAAAATCAGTTGCTGAAAAATTGACCAAGAAAACCAAAGAGAAATAGAATTTTTGAATTCGAAAAGAATTGTGCACTAATAAAGCAGTAGGTAGTTAGGAGCACACTGCGCCAACACACCATAAGAAGGGAGGGTTTCAAGTGATTAAATTACGGAATTATGCAATTAATCACAGTGTGTCTTGATTATGTAATTACATAATCAAGATAATTAATTTTGTGTGTGCACAATTTTTTTTGATTTTTGACGCGATTTTTTTTGAAATTTTTTGTGTATTTTTTTGAAAATCAAATTTTTATTACATTTTTTTGAATAAATTGTTTTTCATCCACAAATTTTTTTCAATCACACTATATTCAGGGGTATTTTTGACTCTCGATAAAAAAAGACTAAAATAAAATTGGCTTGAACCGCCTAACGATAAAAAAGCATAAAATTAAAATTGGTTCAAATCGTCTACGATGGTCACAGAAGGTATTTTTCATCCACAAAATATTTTTTTTCAATCACATCATAGTCAGGGGGTATTTTTGATTCTCAATAAAAAAAGACTAAAATAAAATTGGCTTGAATCGCCTAACGATAAAAAAGCATAAAATTAAAATTGGCTCAAATGGCCTAAGATGGTCACACTATAGTGAGGGATATTTTTAACTCGTAATAAAAAACAATGCAATATTTGGTCTCAATACTTTCTATAGGTAAATATAGGTAAAAAATAAAAATGGATTGAATCGCCTACCGATAAAAAATTGTCAGGGGTATTTTATAGGCTTGTTAAAAAACACACTTGAAATATTTGTTTACACAATCTTCATAGGCAAATTTAGGTTCTAGATAAAAATAAGTTAAAATACCTAAAGTAAATTAAAGTAAATTAAAGTACACTAGGATACATTAGAGTATATTAAAGTAAATTAAAGTACATTAAAATACATTTAAGTATATTAGAGGAAATTAAGGTTCCTCAAATAAATTAAGATACTGTTGGACCAGAACACAAATAGCCTTGAGAATTGTTTAAATGCATCAGTAATACAGCACAAAAACCCAGCACCAAGATAACTTAAAATACAATATACAACACCAACTAAACACTTTAAAATCTGAGAGAATATAAATAAATATAAAATCAAAAACATAAAAGTAAAATAAAATAAATACAAAATGCATCAAGAACCGCACGAAACCTACATAAAAAATAACATAATAACAAGAAAATTTGACCGTAAAATGACCAATTATATAAACGTAAAGATTAATGAATTAAATGAATAAAAATAAAATATTTTTGGCTGAATAAATTTAATTAAAAATGTTAAAAATAAATTGCCAATTTAAATTAAGAAATTAATAAAAATTAAATTTAGATAACACCAATAATTTTTAGGTCAAATTTTGTCTAATCGCAATAAAAATATCACGCAAGGTTAGGGTCAAATTATAGGTATATATGCTGATGTGTTTTGACAAATTTTCAACGTAAATTTGGTGCAAACTTAATTTCAGTCTTATTTGGTAGTCTTATTTTTCAACAGCAGTTCTAGTCTGATTCGAGTTAGTGTGCATAACTAACTGAGAGCCGTGCATTCAGCCAATTAACACTGACAAGTGTTTTGACTGAACACGTTAACTCTCAGATAGTGTACGGGTATTGATTTATATGATTGCTACTATGCGAATTTACGAAGTGTTATGAATTAATGACATGAATTGTGATCAAGATGATTTTATGCCCATTTGCCGAATGAATTTATAGACGATGTATGCCAAATAAATATTTTAAAGCCACCAATTTGGTGCATTGAAACTTTTACTTAACTGATATGGTAAAATGTATTTATTGTTTCTTTTTCGGCCCACAGCCAAAACATAAAGCAAGGAAGAAAAATTACATATAACCATCGAACTGTGTAAGTACGGTGTAAGTCCGCCAATAGTTCGTGCCCATGAAGGCTACGGCGTGAGAACGCAGGAGCTGAAACGTCAATATTAAATATGGACGGAAAGCTGCTCAAATGTTCCGAATTAATTAAAATACTTCAGCGAATATTGTAAGAAAAGGGTGGAACGCTGCTAAAATTTTTCGAATTATTAAAAATACTTTACCGAAAACTGTAAAGATAAGAATAAATTACGGCTTAATTTTTATATAAGTAAAATATTTTATAAAGCTGAGGAATAAGGACAGATTCCCTACTAAAAACTTGATAATAATAATGATAATATTAAGGATAATGGTAATAATAATAATAATAATAATAATAATAATAATAATAATAATAATAATAATAATAATAATAATAATAATAATAATAATAATAATAATAATAATAATAATAATAATAATAATAATAATAATAATAATAATAATAATAATAATAATAATAATAATAATAATAATAATAATAATAATAATAATAATAATAATAATAATAATAATAATAATAATAATAATAATAATACTAAATATAATGGTAATGGTAGTAATAAGAATAATAATAAATGTAATAGTGGTAACAATTAATAAAGGTAATACATATAATAGTATCAATGATAAGGCTAGCAATAAGAATATGGAATATTGTAGTTATAATAGGGATAAGGGTAAGAGATGTACTGTGTTTATTTAACATAACAAATGGTGTAGAGGCCATAAAAAAATCATTAACGCGGACAACGATGAGAAGGACAAGGCAAATGGACGTAAAGATAAATGATATGAGAGTATATTGTTTAACATTTGAAGGAGATAGGAAAATAAGGGGACCTAAAAATCGAAATCAAGCACAGGCCTTCTATCAGCAGCTCGTTGGACCCATGGATCGTTGAGTCAATTATAGCATTAGCAATAGCGCTCACTTTTTGCGAACGATCCTCCACTCAAACACAGTTCCAACGTTGCTTAGCAACGGGTACCGAGTGGTAAGTAAAGAATATTTGTATGGGGTTGTCTGGGTAACAACCATATAGTTTCAAAAAATCAACACACAAAAACCCACTAATAAATTAGTGTACATTAAGGTAAATTAAAGTAAATTAAATGGTCGAAAGTCAATTTTAGTACATTAGGGTACATTTAAGTAAATTAAGGTTCATAAAGTAAATTAAGGTATATCAGAGTAATTTAAAGTACGTTAGAATAAATTTAAGTAAATTAAGGTGCCTAGAGTAAAATATGGTTAGATAAGAATTTTTAAAAATTAAGTCGAGGGTCAACAGTTAAGGGTAATTTTTAAAGCTGAAAATTGTAAAAGCAGTAATAGTAGGCAAATTACATAAGGTAAGAATTTTTAAAGTTAAAGAGTCGATAATATTGCATGTGTGGGGTTCATGGTTTGCGTTTCCTTGACCCCAATATAGTTATTCTCGCCCTTTATGGTTACCCGTCGCAAAGCAACGTTGGAAATGCAACCATTGGTTTTGAAGTCGCCAAAGATGAGCGTTACGAAAGAACTATTCTGACCCGACTTCAAGGTGGGTTCAACGCACTACCGATAGAAGGCCTGTGTGCGCTTTTGTTCATTTTGTTCCCATCCTCGTGCGTTTGACTATTTATCGCTCTGCGGTCTAAATCTTTCACCCTTTACCATTTACATTAGCTCGTCTTGACGTTTAAACTTATTTGGAAAAACAATAGGACAAAAACGTTTATTAAGCAAATCATCGGAACACATTTTATTCTGCTGGTTGAGCGGCCCGACGCTTGGCGCTCTCTTTCCTTTCGAGTCGATGTCTGGGTGTTTTATTAGCAGGTCTCGTGGCTGCTGCTATCTCTTTGTAGGCCAGCTGGGCCGGTGCAAAGACCAATGGGTAGGTTACCGCGTTACCCTCCTGGCACGCCGATTACGCTATCTCTAGCCCACGGATCTGAGTTCTCAGGTTCTGATTCATTTGCTTCTCCTCAGTCCAAAAATCGTTGGGCGGCTGTCATATTTTGGTATAGGGCCTTCACCATCTTCGGCTCTACCCAGCTGGACTTTACCTGTAGGATTTCTCCAGTTAACTGCCTGATTTATTGGTGCAGCTCTCCGTTCAATCTTTAGGCCTTATCCAATTCTCGTTTCAAAATTTGGTTTGGCTCTATATCTACAAGAATAGAATCGTCATTGAATTATATTTTTCTGCACCAAGATCACTTATCTTAATTACATTTCTAAATAAAAAGCTTATCTTAAATACCTTATAATTCTATATTATTAATTATTGTAAGGAAGAAACGAAAACAAAAAAACCCCAAGATTTATTTGTATTGCACAATAACCTCACTCATGTCTCGGACGGCTTTGATCTCTACTTCGCCTGGGAGATTCACGGGCATATGGATGCTCATGATTGCTGTTGGGACGTCTTTCTCCGTCCCGCATCTCTCTTGACAGGATTTTCCGTGGAACCACCACGTGAATTGCTGCAGACTCTTCATCTAGGATCGGATCGTCAACGTTGTAGGACGTGTTGTACGGAGGGGCGTACCCGTCCGTACTTGGAATTCTTCCCATGGAGATAGCTCTATTGATTTCGGCTAGATGTCGCCTAGCTCTCTCTACTTGTTTGTTCGTTTGGTGCTGATGCTCCTCGAGACGGGCTAGGAGAAATTCAGCTTGCCCTCGGATCTCCCGTGTTGGATTGTGGCCGGGCTCCCTTTTGATGGCAATAAAAGGAAGGTCGACTCCCCCAAAATTTCTTTGGTTCCCTTCGTGGTACTCTCTTACCGGTGATATTGAAAATCGCGTCCCACATTGCTTGCCGGCACCTGGCAGCAGAGTGTGCGGGGAATCGCACGGTGACGCGGGACGCATCGATCCACGAGTTAGCTAGAATTTTATAATTAACAGCCGTGATTATTCTTTATGCAAATTGTCTAATTAGATGTGACGTCGTTCGGGTGACTTTATTCATTAGTACATAGCGGCATAGGGAACAGCGAGTCGGGAATTGTTAAGCGCGTAGGATTTACTGGACGGACGTTATCATGGGTGTCGTTGGCTGGTCCTAGTTGCACCGAATTGGTTTACTTTTATAACGATGGCTTACTTCCTATTCTGGAGAAATCCAACCTAACTCGAACCATTATTTCTATCCTCCTGGTCTGTTTTATTCATCGTTATTTACCGTTTTATGTGTCTAAATTCACTCTTTAATTGAGATTTTGGTAGCCTAAAACTTGTAATTTTTTGATGAAAATTTCCATTTATGTTGGGTTCATTTTCAGTAATTTTATGTCACAACTTTATCATCTTTATTTCATTGTCGAAAGTTACAATTTGGTTGACTATTTAAATCCTTGGAGTCACTTAATTTAGTTTCGTCGTGGTGGGATGAGGTAGTTACTAGAAGCGTTGACCTTGGACTAGTATACAACATTTATCTCGAATTTTTAAGTTGAAACCTTTCAGGTCGTTTTGATCACTGTAGTTGGCAGCGTTGGGTATTAGTCATAGACGAGGTGAATTGTTATAATATTGGCTACCATAATTGGGTTCGTGATCTCGTAGATTTTGTCCATATTAGACGACACAAAAAAAATTTATAGAATTTCATAGAAAACATTTTATTCATTATTTATAACATCTTCGGTGGCTTGCCCGAAACTTTTAGTCTGCCTCCCTGGAGATTTGTCCGTGATTGGTAAATAGGCGAATTCGTTTTTATCTGTGTCGTCTCAAGGTTCGATCCTCATAAAAATTATGTGATGAAAACTTTTCTACAACGGACAAAACTTACCATCTGTATATGTGACAGGTCCTCTCCTAGGTGTAGTATTAGTCTCCTTTCGAACGTCATTTACTTCCCCGTCTCTTTGATATTCGTTGCGAGAGTTCATAACTTTTGGATTATTGTAGTACAGAAAAATGAAGAAATCAACACCGCGATCTGGTTTTGTATGAATGACCAGGGTAGTGCCACGTCATGTGACTCCCGAGAGTATTAATTCCAACGTCAAATTTATTTGATTTTGGTAACAAATATTTCCTAATGACTGGTGTCATTTTTCTTATTGATTTCTCACTGCGGCTAAATCTATATCTCTGTCGGTTTTCTGACTAGTGTGTTATTACACTATCTTAAATGTCAGTTGTGCTAACTGTGCCACTAATGATCTCATCGATTGAAATTTGTAGCTGATTTCTCTGTCCCTATTTAATTGCACTTGTGTCAACATTTGGTTGGTTCGGATTTTTTTGCGTTCTCATTTTCAGAGCCCCGCTATTGCGCTCGTTTAATGTTATTCCTCTAGTCTTTGCTGGGATTTATTATTCCGGTAGTTAGAAATTTGGGTGAGTTTATTAATTATCTTAATTTTCCGTTGAAATTACCCCATGTCGCAGGTGATTCGTCGTGAAGGTGTTCTTACCCGTGGTTACTCTTAAGGAGGATGCATCAATTTACACGGTGGACATTTGGTCTTCACGTCGTTTACTTCAAATCGGACGAACCTAGAATTCTGGGCATGTGATTTCTCTTCGCGAAAGGAAAATTGATCGCCCTGATTAATATATTACATCACCTGTGGCATTTACTCTAGTAATATCCTGCCCAATCCGTCATTGTGATGCAATCATCCCCCTGTCATGTTAATATTCTATTCGAAATTGATTTGTCTCATTTATTTTTAGTATTATTTTTCTGGGTTTTCTTATATTAATTTTCCCTTATCTCGTCTATTATACTCGCAGTGTTAAGCTCTCGTGAGGAAAACCAGATTTTAATGCCTAATTTAATTTCGAATTTTCAACTTCACCTTATGGTGACCATTTATCATGTTGCCAATTTTACTGATTTTATTATTTATCCAATTCGTGATTAATTATAGCAGATAACGTTGGTATTTACGATTAGTTCTTTGATGATAAAATTCTTATTAATCATTTATTTTAGTTCTCGTTGGTTTATTGGGGATCGTCAATTATGGTAACTAAAGTTGGTATCTATGCTTGTTCCTCTGATAGTTAAGTTCTTATTCTATTAATCATTTATTACGTTTGGTAGATTTTAGTACTCGTTGATAACTGAGATTATTAATCCTAGCAGTTAATTTTTTCTTTTCATCATCTAACTCCTGTAATATCAATTAATCATTATTTTTAAGGATTTTAGTGCCTTTTATTTAATCGTGGTCATAATAGTTGAAATTTACTATCATTGCTTTCTCTGGCCATCTAGCTCCTATGACATTAATTATTAAAATTAATGATTTTATTATTTATTTATGTAATCATGATCATAGCAGCGATTTACATCGCCTTTTCACGTTATCCCTTTTTATTTGACCTTAAGACTATTTGTGTTGATATTAGAATATTACGAGTGTCCACTGGACTACTCGGTGTTGTGATTTTGAGCCGACTGTAATTTAAGGTTGTAGATCGAATTTTCAGGAAATGGGATGCAGAGGGGCAGCCAAAAGACTACCTCACCACCTCCCAATTTCCCTTATAATGGATAATATTGACGTTCCAGCTACTGCGTTCTCACGCCGTAGCTTTTACGGCCACAAACTATTGCCGGACTTACACAGTTTGGTTGGGGTATGTATATTTTATTGTCTTGTGGTGATGTCTTATTTCGACATAAGATTCCGTGAATAGCAACTTTTATTTGTATATAATAGCATCTGATAAATCATCATTCATTAAACCTCATTACAAATCTTTCACCACACCGACCACCAAACAGAGCTCATATAAGGTTGTGTGGACGCGACGTGGAGAAAATTTTCGAGCATTCATCTACTCACATTTGAAAAATTTGTTCTTCTTCAAACTGGTTCCTGGTTGAGATTAATCAGAATTGATTAAGACTGGTTTAAACGGGTTGAAATTCTGTGAAAATGAATCGGTATATATATATATTGTATGACCCTAACCTTGCTTGTTAAATTTGATGTAGTAAAAAAAAATTTGACCTTGTGATTTTCTGGTTTATTCTAATCTTAATTTTATTATTTTCATTATTTAATTTGACAATTTTATATTTAACTTTTTAATAGAATTTTTTCAAATTTATATTATTTAAGTTTTGTTCCATTTCATGAACTTTAGCATTTTTTGGTAAATTGTCAAATTTCGGTCAAATTTTCATTTTTAGTATAGTTTTATCGATCAATTTTTATACATATTTTTAAATGATAAAATTTTAGACATAATTTTACAATGAAATTTTTTTGTATAATTTTTACAATGAGTTTTTTATACATGTTAATAACGATAAAAATTTTTCAAAGTAAGATGTGAAAAAAAAATTAATATGAATTTTTCAAAATAATAATAACAACAATAATAATACTAATAATAACAACAATAATAATAACAACAATAATAATAATAACAATAACAATAATAGTATTAATAATAGTAATAATAATAACAATAATAGTAATAATAATAAAAATAATAAATTCAGAAAACATAAAAAGTTAACTTACTTGGTATCAACTTCTGAATACTGATAACCCATACACACTAAACACTCCATTAATAACTGAACAACAATCACTTGATACTGTATACAAATAACTTAGTACTGTACAACTCACTGTATACATACTAGGCATTGAATAATTTACTTATTCATTAAAATGACATATTTAAATAATATTTACTCTTTGAACACAGATATTCAACCAACTTAACCCACTTAAAAATAAAATTTTCTCTCAATCATTTCTTCTTAAAATACTTGGTTATTCAAACACTCACAATATGTTATCAATAACTAGTTACGGAACAAATCAATATCAAAAATTGTTTACTGACCAAGAATTCTTTCAATAAAAGCACATAAAAATTTGAACAATCAAAAGAAATACAATTTCAATTACAAATTTTATTAACTCCTCCACTCTTTTATCGATCATTGATGTCTCCAAATTGTTTGGTTGCTTAGTTACCTGATTTCTATCAAGAAACTATTAAATTCTCTGAATAAAAATTTATTGCTTTATTTACAGTATTGTATGTGATTTATTGAAATTATTTTGTAAAACTTAGTTAAAAGACTTTGAAAATTTTCTACTATTTTTGTAATATTTTTAATTGCGTCCAACAATGAACAATTACTAAAAGTTATTTTCAAAGATGAATTTCAACCTTTTCATTTAATTTTCACAATCCCTAAATAAATTAATTGCTAACTCATCAAAAAATTAATTTAATTTATTTTTATAGATTTTCTGATCTTTTCACCCCCAACTCTTATTGTTTACTGAATGATAAACTAATTACTAAGTATAAGTGTTTGTAATTGATAGTAAAAAGAAACTTGATTAGAAAAATATTCTTAAATTAAATTCTCAAAACATATATTACTTTCATTGTACTTGGAATAAATTTTCATATATTTATTGAAAATTATTATATTTTTAAGTTTCTAAACATCATTGAATAAAGTTAATAGATAAAATAATTATCATCTACCACATTACTAGAAATCAATTGATTATCGACTAACCACTAAATAAGTTGAATTTCTAACAAAGATTAAAAAACTACTTGGAACAGGTACTTGTGTACTGATAGATACCGATTAAATCTACTAAAAAGGCAAATATGCATGTTTAATTGTTGTAAAATATTTGTTTTAGTAAAAATAATACTTATCATTAAATTATGATTAGAATGTGAATAGAATTTGATTAAAGTTGAGAGAAATATTTTAAGATGTTAAATAAAACTGATTAATTTGTAAATAATGTTAGTTGTACAATTCGTTGTACAATTAATTGTAAAATCATATATATTTAAATTATTCAGAAAATTGTCAATAACATAATTTTTTAAAATACTAGTCAATTTTAATTTTTAATTAAATTACAAATAATAAAATCAAATAAATACTTGAATACAAATAATTACATGAATCAAACCTTTTCTTAGAACCGAACATGTTTAATATATTTTATTCAGATTCCAATAATATCATTAAAATTAACCAAAATCATACTGATATATTTTGATAACCCTACTCTCAACCAATCATTTCTCTTTAAATGACAATAATCCCAGCTATATTCATTAATTTTGAAAAAAATAACTGACTTATTTCGTTATTGAACCGAAAAAATTTCTAGAAATCCCATTAAAATAAAATTCATCTTTCGACCAATCATTTCCCTTGAAATGACATTTTCACCCACTGCACCAACAATATACATATTTTTTGTAAAAATCTACATGGTAAAATTTCTTTAGAAATCTATATTTAACCGAATAAGATCCTTAAAAATAAATTTTCTTTAAAGTATTACAAAATTGTTATCGATACCCAACATTTTCCATCGAAAATCACCACTATTTGATTCTGGCAAAAAGTTCTATCAAATAAAAATTCATCAAAAATGACTAAAACCGAATAAATTCTATGTTTCCCACATAAATTAAATTTCACTAAATTATTGTAAAATCATAAAATATATATCATGTTGCTCAAATAATTAAAACTAATCAGTAAATCAAGTATAAATTCAATAAAAATTACCAGTCAGCCCATAGGTATAATTCAACGATAGATATAATCCTCTTAAAAATCTCTAAATTATACTACTTTTGTGATTGATATCGACGAAATCAATAAAATGGAAAATGAAAGTAATTAATTTACCACACTTGTTTTGACTGTAAAATCTATTAAAATTTTAGGTTTCACTAAAATATTTTTAAAAATCAACTGATTTAATCAACTTTTTAAATAGATCATAAAATTATAATTAAAATATCATTTACTATTCAAAATCTATCAGTCAAATTTATTCTAATTGGTAAAAAATTATCATAAATATATGTTTCATAAGCATTTTGTTCCTAAAATAAACTTTTATTTAAAATAATCCTAAAATCAAGTTAAATTTAATAAATTATCAAGAAATTATAGATTTACCCCCATTTCTTCAATAATTTCATTAAAAACATAATCAAACCCTAAATCCATTAAAATTCAACAGAAAACATAAAATTCACAAATATTAAAATTTTCTAAAATAAATACCTCGTAAAACTAGATATTATTAAAATTATCATTAAATTCCCCTAAAAGCTCTAATTGATTTACATAGACTAAAATTATTTTATTTTTGTCGAGTACAACCTAATCTATTGAAGGGTGTAATTAAATTTTCATTGAAAATGACAAGTCAATAACAAGTCAATAAATGGAATTTTAATTAGTAGAGATTGTATTCTATAAAGAAAATTTCCAGTGAAGAAGTAATATTGGTGGGAGAGTACATTAAGTGACTAAAATCATTGAAATTACTGAAAAAGGTGGGATAGCTATAGATATCTACTAAATAGACGAAATATCAATTGATATATTAAAAACTTACAAGGGTAATATACTTTGAATGGAGAAAATATACATCGAAGAGGAAAGTAATCATTAAAGTGAGAACATATTTTTATGTTTTTTAATCAAGGGAATATTTTTTATGCTTTTAATCGATAAAATATTTCTATGCTTTTTTATTGATAGACGATTCAAGGCAATTTTTATCTTAGACTGACTATAGTGCGACCGAAAAACTTTTGTGGATGAAAATAGAAATTTTCAAAAAATTTTTATTCAAAAAAAAATGAGCCAAAAATTGGAATTTAAAAAAATCCGTCAAAAAAAAATTCCAAAAAAATATTTATCAAAAAAAAATATTGTGCCCAGACAAAATAAATTAAGTTGTAATGAAAATTGTGTGAACAAATATTTCAAGTGTGTTTTTTAACAAGCCTATAAAATAACCCATCAGTTCATTGGGAACCTTATAAAAGTTTCATGCAAAATCGATTAGTTGTTGAGGAGAGATCCTCTATTTGAGATAAAATATAAAGATATTTTTAAAAAAGTGGAAAAATCAAGCAGAATCATATAAGAATATACTTTGAAGATTTCAATCGTGTAAAAGAATTTAGCAACACTTGAGGCGGCTTCCTATTAGGGTCGCTGCCCGTAGAATAAGTTACCAATAAAAATTTTGTGATGAATTGTTGGTGGATATTTGAAGAAGCATGTGATGATTCATCATAGGATTTAAGATTCTATATTTATTGTACATGTATATTTATTCTGTATCTATTATTACCTATGATGTAATCTTTTAAATCTAAAATCCTTATCCTTCGCCCATATTCGAACAATAGTAAAAATCATAAAATACATTATCAAACTTTGGCCTACTCACACCACCTTCATTAAATACATCATACTAGGCTGTGAAATAAATATTCATACCATCTTTCCTAGCTAAGAATGGTTAAGAATGAATATTCGATATCTTACCTCATAGAAAAGTCAGTGAATAACTTTTGGTTATATAGTTTGTACTTATTTGAGTACATCTATATTTAATAACAAAGAAAACTTTATAAAAAGTAAACATTATCCAACAGTAAATTTATTCATCGTATTACAGGAACTATCGCGTAATCGTTAAGCTTGTTAAATGTAATGACGGAAATGCGTTTGTTTTGCTAATAACTAATTTTTGTTGTTGATGAGCCAGATATCCTTTAATTTTATTCTACAAAACAGAGTTATAATACCAGTAAATGAATTTAAAGTTTTAGATAATTGAACATGTTATATGGTGCCAGTTTTCAGACACATTATTATATAAATAATTACATAAATAGACAAAAAAAGGATGTTTATCATCAATCAATAAACTTTAATTATTTTAAATCAATCAAAAATTAAACGAATCAGATAATTTTATATAATTGAAATTAAAAATTCACCTTGTTAGGTTTAAGCATCAACTGTTACAGTTAATTCTATCCAATGAAATGAGAATATTTCATAAAACTTACTGCTTAATGCCTATCAGCCGTAAATGCTCATTTTAAAATTAAATTTTAAGATTTTTTGATTGAAACCAAAATTAAAATTATGATGAAATGATTTGGCGGAAATTTCATTCGCAAAATGAAATATAATAAATTTCCCAATATAAAATATAAAAATAATAAGCTCCTGCATAGCAGCGAGAGTGTTTAGCATCGACCATAATAGAAATATAAGAACAATGCATGGTTATAATTATTGAAAACAATGTCAAGATTACTTATATAAATAGATTTATAAATATATGAAAATAATATTAGACTTATCCCCCTACTGAAATGTCAATAATTTACAAAATAAATACTTCGAAAATAAGATTTGCTAAAATGCAGCACGTTTCGTCCATGTCAATGTCTGGAACCCCAGCGAATTTCAAAGCATCACAAAACACTGAAATCGGGATTAAATGATTCTCCATTGCCTTGCACCTAAACATCCATTAATCCCATTACATAGTTTCTGAATTTATCAACTAACACATTTTTAAACAGGTTTCGATAGGCAATATATTTCAACTTCTCCAGAATTAAATAAATACCGCAATTAATAAAAAAAGCTTTGTTTTTATTTAATTCTGAATCAAGAAAACTTATATTTCCATTTCTGACGCTTTTCATGATACCAACAAATTCTGGTAAATTATATTTCATTAAAAGACTTTCAGGTGCCAAAATTCCCTAAAAATATTTATAAATGAATGCTAATTTACAGTTGATTGGCCAATAAAAAAAATTGCAGCCTCGTGAGCTCATACAATTTCATCATAACAGAATATATCTTCTAGTTAACAGAGAGTAAATTCACCCTGACTTTCCCAAGGCGCTGTAATGTCTACATCTAGGGATAGATTATAACATTGATAAATCAGAGATTCACTGCTAATGTTGATATCACATACTCAAGTATTCCATGTGTGATATAGATGAATTTAAGTTTATTTAATTATGAGATTGTTTCAATATTAAAGTAAATGAAAGAGAATTTAAATTTGTGTTGATTAATTATTTATTTTCATAGCAAGAAATGTTGGAATCAGGAATAATACAACCGAGCAGGTCGCCATAGAATTTTCTAGTAGTAAAAGAGAAAAATGGAGATATAAGAATTTGCATAGAAAGCGTTTAATTCAAAGACATGTAGACCAATATCCAGCAGATCAGAAATATTTGACTCTATAGGAGATGTGAAATACTTTACTACTCTAGATATGGCAAGTGGATACTATCAGGTGCCATTGAACGAAACTGATATACGAAAGACGGTATTTAGTACCATATACGAGCAGTTTGAATTCACACGAATGCCATTTGGGTTATGTGCTGAAAATCTTTAATTTTTTTGTACGCTTTGTTTCCTTTTTGCCTTCGATTTATGAGTTTTAATCAAAATATGTAACTTAAGAAAATAAAAGTTTGATATTTGTTATATAAAGTTTGGAATGACGTTGTGCGAAATAATGTTGAAATTGAAAATATAAAGGTACTGAATACTACCATTCTAATTGCTACGTGAATCAACTGTCAAATCCTGTTTCAAACGCCCTTAAACAACTTTCAATAAAAGATTTAAGTAAATCTAAGCGATATAAATTTTATAATATTTAATTATAACGATAATAAAAACATATGGTTTTTATAACTCAATTATATTTTGTTAAAAATGCTAAATGTGCTAGAGCTATCAATATTACAATTTTAACAACGATATCCGAAATAGTTCAGAATTGGTCCGCTATCCTTACCAAATTTTATTATTAATTGTTTAAAAATTATTTATTGAATTATTTATTAAATTATCTATTAAATTATCTATCAAACTATTTATTAAATTATGTATTAAATTATCAATTAACATTACCATTAGCATCTTAACGGGAATAAGATATAGTAGGATTGATTTCTTGTTTTTGACAGAATTTCTATGACAATTTTCGAAAGCAAAAGTTAAATATTCGACAGCCTTTTGGAAATTGTTATCGAATATGTATTTCCGCCCCACGTAATAATTGAATGTTACTTGATGGGAAACGCTAAATTTCTCTGCAATTCCCAGATTTTCAATCGCGTTAATTAACGGCTTGCATAAAGTAAATTGGTTGATCTAGAATCAATGTGGAAATTAGATGGACAAAAATCAATGGAAAGAAAATTCAAATATGATCCTGTTTCTCGTGATGGATTTCATCAGCCTTGATTCGGTATCATTACGATTTTATAACAAATAATGAATTATCGATTATAGATCATTACGGTCTTAATTTTATAATAAAATCGTTCATCGGCTAGTGAAAATAATATGAAACGTGAGCTGGGAAATCTCTGACAGCCAAATAACACTTGTATGGTCACAAATTTGTCCCCGGAACAAAAAGTATATTATTATTCAAATGAACCACGTTAAGTCGGAAATGGAAAATACCTACAGCAAAATATATCTTAAAAAGTTGGTTACACATTGCCATCATTCCGAGTCGTTTGGAAGATTCAAAAGTTGTGTTCCTAGAACGGGATTTTTCGAATATTATTCAACACAAAATATTCACTTGTCAAAACTACATTCATTGAATAATCTTCGGATATAATCAACCGCAACTGTCATGCTGCTTCTGGAATCACGACTGAGATCTTTTACTTTGGATCCAGTTTTACTATTCACTGCGAATGCGAGCAGTCTTAAATCTACTGAAATAGCATAGACAACCGGCAAAAACCAATTGTCTTCTTCTATTTGCTTGAACAAGTCGAATATCAACGTAAAGTGTGAGTTAAAGCAATACATAACAATTCAGTTCAATTAAAATTAGATAAAAATCAATTAAAATTCGTTTAATTAACTTTTAAAAAGGATATTGTATCAATTGTATCTGGTAATCGAAAGCACATTTAAAATTTTTATCGTGAACATAATTTATAATTCTAAAAGTGATTAATAAATTATTCAAATTTCACGTATAACTTTAAATGGGCAATGAGCATTTCTTTCCACAGGCTAAATTGAGAACCCATTTTTACATATTCTGAATGAAATCCAATTAATGTTTGATCTTGAATATGGCTATCATTCAAGCTATATTGTTTCTAGAAATATTAACAATTGAAGAAATTTTATTATTAAACAACATACGGCTAATTCATGGCCATTTTGACTTCTTATATTTCTAACAATCTAAAAAAATGTAAATAAAAATAAGGACAAAAGAATATATGAATAAAAATTACATTAGCAATAAGTGATTCAATTGTCATTTCGAAATCTTCTATATTATATTTAAATATTAAAACAACAAATATGATTAAATAAATATTATAACGTAAAATAAAATATTCCTAATCAAAATTTATTCAATTTTAACTATAATTTGAAGTAAAGTTGTATATGAAATTATATAAAAAGAAAAGAAAATTAATTGTTATCAGCTTGATATATTTTAATAATTAGTTAAAGAAAATATTTTTCAAGGCATTATATTATTGTTGGGCCAGAACACAAACGGCCTTGTAAATGTTTAAATGAATCGGTAACACACATGCAAACACAACATGCAAATTTAAATTCAAACCTATTAAAACACAAATTAACCCTATCAAAATATGAGAAAGATGGTGGGTTACAGGGTTTCAAATCTTGCTTATCTACCTGGCGACCCTAGTAACGCCATACAAAATGATACTGACCCACTTGGCACCCGTTGCTAAGCAACGTTGGTAATGTGTTCAAGTGGTGGATTGTCCGCAAAAATTGAGTACCATTGGCTAGCACTATAGTTGCTCGGACAACCCTCGGGTTCACGAGCTGTCGATAGAAGACCTATGCTCGCTTTGCTCTGTCCCTCATAATCATTCACGATTAGTGCTTAATTGACTGTGGAAAACTGAGACGTAATAGGGTTACTTGTGACCGTACTGGTATGCAATTTCAAAAGAAAACGACTCAACTAAGGCTAAAACTACTCTATTTAAATCAATCACATGTGGAATATCTACTGTTTGACGTTTTGTAGTTGGGTTGCTCGACGTCGGGCACGCTCCTTACGTCCCGGTCGACGATTGTTGGGGGTGATGGGTTGTTCTGCTGACTTGGTAGCTGTCTGCGGCATTTGAGTGGGGGCGAAGATGAGCGGGTAAGTTACCGCTTCACCTTCTCGGCATACCGCTAGGGCGACTTCGAGTCCCCGAACCTGCGTACGCAGACTCCGATTGAGCTGGCGTTCTTCGGCCCAGCCTTTTTGAGCTGCGGTGAGTCGTTGGTAAAGGATCTTCGTCCGTTTAGGGTCTAAACAAGTCGCTTTGACCTGCTGCATCTCGCGAGTTAATTGCAGGACCTGACTAAGTAACTCTGCATTCGTCTGCCTCGCGCGATCTAGTTCCGTCTGCAGGATCCGTAGAGAAGACATCACTGTAATTAAATGGGTTGTTACACGTCAATTTATGATTGGTCTAAATGTTAAATTTTTTCAAACAAATCGAAAGTTCATTTTCAGTTATATGAGAAGAAAACACACGCAGTTCTCATTATTATCAAATCACTACATCAATTTGTCCGTTAGTTCAATTGTCCGGGCAGTACCGCTCTAGGCTTCTTTTGAGAGCTTCCACCGTGTAGGGTCGCCTAGTGTCTCGAACCGGACGAGGTGGATGGGCGACGGCGATCCGCCCGGCAAGGATGTCATCCAGTACGTTTGCAAGGTACATCCTTGCCTTGACTACTTGCAAGTCCACCCGCTCCTGCACCCGCTCCCACTGGGTGAGGAGGTCCTGCGCGTTAGAAAATATTTCGGCAGCTGGGTACTGCTGTCTACTGAGTCCCTCAGGGTCGTTATTTAGATCCGGTGCCCTCCGAGTGGCAGGGTACGGCCATTGTCGACGAATTTTTCCGATCGTTCCTGTTCTCCTGGGTGACTCCTTCCTGGATGGCGTGTCGGTCGATCTGGTGTCTGTCCATTCTAGAGACATGTTTGGCTGAAAGCAATGTATTATGATCAATCACTGGCGTATGATGAACGAAAGAATAAGGCGGATTATCTAAATTGTGCGCGTGATTTATTATCTGACTCGCTAATGGCTGAGTGATGGCTGTTGGGCTTTCGTATTGTTTAATATTATGTTGTTGAGACGAGTAGAAACTTGCGTTCGGTCACGTACTGTCATTTGTCAATGTTGGGCGGAACTTAACGTTAGATCTTTCGTTAACATTAGGGTTAGGAGTTACGGAGGGGCTTCCATTTATTTGTTGACATTTCGGGCCCTCAAAGTGTCTGAATTGGTCAACCTTGATTCATGTCTCCTATTTAGATGGGTTTGACCATGCACCTCTCTTAATTAACTTACAATTATCTGGTACACTTGAAAACTATTGTACACATTTTACTTAATCTTTCTCGATTTCTATCAAATAAAAATGTATTAAGTGTAAATGAAAAGAATTTTGTAATACAGGTTGTAAGCTAACGAAATGAATCTGACAGAGAGAAATTTATGTTTTGTCAAAAATCTCATGTTTCAAAATAAGTGAGCTATTCGATCAATTTTGGAATTTCACTAATTTACATGTGCATGGTTCAGATAACGGAGATGCATGTCCGCCCCGAGATAGTCTATGTTTCGATTAGGTCTACTGTAGTTCCGATTTCACCGATCTGACTGATCTAGCGATAATATATTCAGTCTATGTTTATTGTTCGCCGATCAACCGGCTATATTTTCGTTCGACAAATCTATCATTCAGTTTCATTTAATCAACGTGCTATCTTAAAATTTTCAATTGCAAAGCTCGGTTAGATCAACTAGAGTAAGTTATCGTTTTAATCGCTTCTTATGCCTTATCTATTAGATTTTTAGTGTCACGTACGCGCTTCTACTATGGATTTTGATGGAATATTTCCCGTATCGTTTGGATATTTTTATCTACCAGCGGTTGGAAGTTATTTCAGTTTACGTCTACATTGGTCGATCGTAAGACAGATTTGCATTCTCCTGATCTATTGGTTGCAATATAAAGTTGTGTTCTTTCATTTATGGACTTTCGAATGTCGTGAATTATTTATTATGAAAATCCCCGTGATTCAAATCGCTTAGCCAATTTGGTGTACCTAATTTCATCACTAATTTCTTGTCGCTAACCTATGATCTTTAACCAGCTGGCCTATGGGTTCGTTACTGCTAATTGATGATCCTAATCAGTAGATTGTCGCATTTACTTATGTTAGATTGTAATTCATGAATTGTTTTATCTAATGTTTACTCGATTTTTGGCCGTAACTTATTAACAATTTATGGTCATTATAACTTTATTTCATTGATTAGGTTGTTGGTCCAAATGATTTCTACTCGTCTACTGCAGAAGATGGGAGGAAGTTAAGGGTAGTAACTAAAACTATTAATTCCATTAAAATAAGCTTTACTTAATTTTATCTACGACATTAAGTGGATTTATTTGTTGAAATTGACTGTAATTAATATAGCTAACTATGAATTCATTTTATTTCTGGCAATCAGGTTTACCTAGTTTTATTACTTTGCTTTACTCCTAGGAATAGATTTTTTATCCGATTCGTTATCTCAGTAACTCATCTGCCAAAATTGAACTATAACTTTAAATTATTACCAACAATTACTATTCGCAAGTGCAACTTCCTCGTAAGTTTCACCTAATGAGTTGATTTACCCTTCGTCTAAATTGTTTAAAGCTTCACTTGCATTTTGGGTACCTCTCGCACTCAAGTTCATTTAAAGCGTGAATTTGGTTTACTATTATTATCACTAAGGTTGCTTAACCATCGACTTTTATCGTAGTATTGAGTTCTATTTAAGTCGGGGGTTTAAATTAATCATAAGGGGTATCCAATTTACTCTGGAAATTATTTCACGAGTTTTAGTTATATCAGTGATTTTTATTTAAGTTATTACAATACCCTTTTCACATTCTATTTTATCTCATTTACTTTAACTCTGAATCAAGGAGTTAGTTTAGATTGAACCGCGAGTCACTTAAATTTCCAATACTTATTTTATTAAAATTCACATTAATTAAAGGGGAATATTTATTTTTAATGACGACAAAAATCTGTTAACTTGATGGATAAATTCAATTTAAGGGACTCACTGAACTGTTTACGATATTTATGTTTTATTTTCGATGAGCTAATATACTACCAGTTAAATCATTTTTAAACATCAATTGAATTTATTTATACCAACGATTTCAGTTGATTTATCCCCGTACTCTTTCCCTTTAATAGATCTTAAGCGCCTTTGTGTTTATATTATAGTTATTGAGTGCCCACTGGACTACTCGGTGTGATGATTTTAAGCCGTTTGTAAGATAATTTTAGGTCGATTTTACAGAATTGAGAAACGAGGAAGCAGCCAGAGACTTCTTCCTTATTTCTCGCTTCAGCTATAGGGATAAATATTGACGTTACGACCGCTGCGTTGCGCACGCTGAGTCTTCACGGGTGCATATCATTGGCGATTTTCCACGCACTTACATGCATTTGCACTATGTTGATTTTACTAACTTGCGTGATGTGTCGGCTGTGGGCCGGAAAAATTTCGACATTTAAAATTTATAATTTATAAAAGACATATGAATTAAGTTATACATATTAATAAAATTTATTAATTATCAAACAAATAAATTTACCCATTTAACCATTCCATAAAAACATCAAATCATAAAATAGAGCATAAAACAACATAAATACCTCTCTCCCCACATCAACGCCGAGCAGAGCTCCATTGAGATGCAAGGACGTGATGTGGAAAGAGGGTTCCAACCAATATGCTTCTTACCTAAAAAAGGTTTCCGAATACGTCTAAAATTAATTCAAGATTTGAAAATATGGTTGTTTCGAAAAACGGTTTTTAACAATTTCAACAAATGATTAGTTTTCAAAAATGGTTTTTTTACATGTGAAAATGGATCAGTATATATACCTATTTGTATGACGTGTGAAATTTGATGCAGTAAAACAAAATTCGACCTTGTTCTTTTCTAGCAAATTCTATTATTTATTTTTATTATTTTTCGGTTTATTTTTATAATTTTTTATTTATAATTTTTATTGAATTATTGCTAATTCAATTTTCCGATTTAAATTCCACTTTAATGAACTTTAATTGATTTTTCTAGTTTCGTCGAATTTGTCGTGTTTTCTTGTTGTATTTGTGTAGGTATCGTGCGGATCTTGGTGCATTTTGTTAATATTTTAATTTATTTTTATGTTTATTATTTTATATTTAATTCTTTTATTTCTCAGATTTTATATGGTTTAATTGGTGTTTTTCAGGTTTATTTTAAATTGCGTGTTGTATCTGCGTGTGTGTTTCTGATCCATTTAAACATTTTTCAAGGCCGTTTACGTTCTGGCCCAACATAAAACACTCGGGGGTCCGTAAAATTGCGACCCGCAATTTCAATTGATTTCAAAATAATACATACAATTCCGTTTTCAAAATTCACATTCATAAAAATGTCTACTGTAAGGTTAATTATCAAGAGAAAGATGGACTTAAGGTCTGGCTACAGTACATAACCAAATATCAATTGTGTAGTTCAATATCAATGTAGATCAATATTAGTTCGAATCACTGTAGATCAGTATGAGTTAGTAAATTCAGTTCAAATCAATGTAAATCAGTTCGAGTTAGGAAAATCAGTTCAAATCAATATCCGTTGCTGTAACTCAGTTGTATTTGTTTTCGAATGAATCGCTGACGGCTTGGGTTTCGCTTTCGAGCTGGGTTGATCTTGAAGGGTGATTGATGGAAATCTGCGAGAGTCTTGTCATTTCGTTGGGTTTGGTAGTTTTTCGAATTTGGGTGAACATTCTTCTGACTTTTTGGATTTGGGTATTTTGCCTTTGCTTGTTGTTTGTTAGGCCGAGGATGAGACAACATATTAGGAGTATTATGTTAGATGTTATACTAATCGGTAGTATTAGTTCGATTGATAGACTTGTTATTGCATGGGGTTCATTTTTCTGTTTGATTTGTTTTCCTTGTTGCTTTTTTGATTGATAGGACGATCTTTTGAATTTCTTGAATTGATTTATTATTGGGATTTGCTTTGGCTTTTCTTTGAATTTGTCTGATGAGGGTTTCCAGGGTTTTCTTTATCTCACGGTTCTCATTTTTTATATTGGCTATTTCTTCATTATTTTTCAGTAGGGTTTGTACCATTGTTTGGGTTTTCTCGATATTCTGTTTCAACTCGTCCTTGTTTTCTTTTGTGGGGCATTGTATACATTGGAGGTTTATTTGTTGACATTCCTCATTATTGGGGTTACTACAAATTTCTTTGAAATCGGCACAGGTGCTGTCCTCTCTTCTGAAGGGTTGGGATTTCTCGCATTTTTCTAACGGGTTTTCAGTATTGCATTTTCTCATTATTATCATCATTATTATCCACAGGTTTGGGTTCATAACTTCTATTTTCGAATACATAATCAATTTTATATTTATTTACAAGATTATTTCGTTTATTTACAGTGGAGTTTAGCCCTTTTTACTCTTTCTCTTTTTCTGGGGTTGAGTGTATCTCGTACTCCTCTTTAGTTTTGTTTTCTGAGAATCTCATTATCAGGACTTGGGCTTTTATTAATCGCTCGGTTAGTTTTGGGAGTTCTTTTAGTCGCTCTTTGTTTTCTTTGATTATTCTTTGTTGGTTATTTATTTTCATCTGAAGATTTATTTCTTTCGCTTGCTTTCTTTTAAGTTGACGTTTACTATTTATTCGTTTAGCTGTTTGCTTTTCCAGCTTTCGTCTCGCTTCCTGGAGCTGTTCTGTTAGCGTTTTAATCTCATCTTGAGCTTGTTGATGGCTCTCTTTTATCTCTCTGGCTTCTTTACAACTGTCTTCTAGTTGTATTACATATCTCTGTTCACTTTTTCTACTATCTCTCATTCGTTCTGCTTCGGTTTTCCAATAATCTTCCAGGATTACGCGAGTCTTTATTTCGGCCAATTCTCGTCTTAATCGTTCATTTTCCCCCTTTTGATCTCTGTTTTCTCCCATGCTAGATGTTAGTTTTCGTTTTATCATGTTGGCTAGTTGTTTAGATTGCATTAACTGATGATTTATCTGGGCGATTTCTGAATCTTGTTCCTCCACTAGCTCTTGCCATTCTTTTCTTTCAGCTCTCCATCTTTTACTATAATATCTCAATGGGTCTTGCTCGATTGGTTCTACTAATTGAATTGGGCTTGGTATACATTTCCCGTCTTCTAGATTCATTCTGATTTCTATTTCGTTTGAATTCATGCTAAATATACATCGATTACAATTTTGTTTTTATCGTTTTTATTATTTTTATTATCTTTTTACACTTTTTACAATTTTCTCTTTTAGGTTTACGTTGTCGCTTCGTCCGTCTCCCCGAATCCTTCATCGGGTTCGGCGGGTACTTGGTTTATAATTTCAGTTGGGTATAATGGCATAAGCAGGATTGGTGGTCGGCTCTGCAAGGTATTTATTTCTGCACGCAAGGCGTTTGATATTTGTATCTCTTCGTCTAAGAGATAGGCAAGATAGTCTGCGTTTTCAGTTAATTCCTCTACTTGCATTTCTAATCGATGCGTGTTTTCCAACGCTTTTAACTTTTCAATCTCTTTTCTCAAGTTCTGTTCATTCTCCTCATATCCTTGCTTTATTGCTTTTATCTCTGCTTCAACTTGTTCTTTCAACTGCTCGTTGACTTCGTGTTGGTGTCTCAACTGGATCTCTTTAAATACTGTAACTCCTCGGTGTCCATTCACCTCCTGTTGGAGTTCTGTTATCTTCTCGTTTAGTTGTTGGATTTGTCGTCTTTCATCCGTTTGTTCGTGTAGGGTTTCCGATATTTTCTGATTTAACTGATCGATCCATTTTCTGAGGTCCTTGTCGGTTTTCCTGAGCCTTCTTATTGTATTTTGTCTGGCTCGTTCATGGTATTCCATTGTTTGGATTTCTTCGTTCAGTTCCTCAATTGTTTCTTTCTGCACTTCGACTTGTTCCCATAGCTCCCAATCTTCCATATTCAATATCTTTTTGGGTAACAGTCTTATCTCTTTCTTGGCTTCTTGGTACTGGTTTTTCCATCTTCTTGCTTCTGATTTGATCCACTTTTCTTTGTCTTCCGTTTTTATTTGTTGTATTTGTCTCTGTTTAAGAGTCTCCTCTTGTTCTATTAGCATCTCCTTCATTCTCGTTTGTTGCCATACTATTTCGTGATCTTGTTTTTGTATATGTTCCCATTGTATCGTATTCTCGATTTTCGACAATCTATACTTGTCTTTCCACTTTCTCGCTTCCGCCGTTGTTTGGATCACTATTCTTTCCTGTCTATCGTCTCTGGGCTCTCTAATTTTCTTTGATGGTTTTGACCCTTGGTTTCTCAGCTTGTTGACTTCCTCTTTCGCATTCTCCCATTTAGCTTTGTAAGCTCTTGCTCTATCTTCCTCTTCGGCTATTTGCTGAATGTAGTGTCTAATTCGTGCTTCCAAATTACTCCTTGAGTGTTCTCTATCCTCCGTCCATCTGGCTTTCCAATGGAGTGCTTGTCGTTTTGCCCATTCTTTGGCTTGTTCCAAATGGGTTCTCTTTGTCTTCTCTATTCGGTATTGGGTGCTAATTTGCCCAATTTCCTCCTGCATTTGTTGTATAATCTTTATCGTTTCCTCTCCTTCTTCTCGTATCTCTGCTTCTTTGTCTTTTATCACTTCTCGCAATCTTTCGATTTCGCTTTGTTGATCCTGCTTCTCTTGCTCTAACATTCTGATCTCCTTTCTTTGGTTTATGATTCTGGTTTGGTTCTGCATCGATTCTTTTACTAGTTCCTCTTCTCGTCCTTGATATGGCTCATTATTTCCTTCAGAATTCATTGTCTGTTGTTCTAATTCTTCTCTTATCATCTTTATCTTTAACGTATCTCTCAGTAGTTCTCCTTCTACTGATGTTAATATTTCTTTTAATCTCATCGACCTTTGTTGCCATTCCTCTTTAATCTCTTTTAGTTGTTTGGATTGGTTTTCGGTTCTTGACTCTTTGTCCTCTGTTACAGTTTTCTCTATCTTTTGGTTTATCGTCTCGCTTTGGTTCATTGTAATTCTGAATATTAATAATTGATTATTTTTCCTTTTCGATCATCTCAAAATTTTATCATAATTTACATCATCTCGTATTTTTGTGGTTTTTGAGTTTTTTATAATTTTTTTTGTTTTTATATTTATCTTTATTTACACTTTTTACACATTGTTTCGTTTTCTATCTACTGATCAGCGAAACGGAATCCTTTGATCCGCCCGTTGATCGGCTTTCTACATACTGGACATATATCAACTTTTATCCCGCACGCTTCACATGTGACCATATGTCCACAAGGAGTATAAATTATTTCCACATGTTTCTGCCAACATGTTACACATTGATACTGCTCCAAAATAGCTTCCTTTATTATTGATTTGTCACGATTCTCTTTAGGTTTCTCTTGATATCGCTTGATTGCTCGGATTATTGCTTGTGTCGAGTCGTACCATTCTAAATTATTAGCTAACCTTTCCTGAATTATTTTCCTCATTTTTTGAGTATCCACTCCTGATAATAGCATTATGGTTCTCGTTTTTGGTCGATCCAAAATATCTTCTATTTGCTGGTTGGTAATTATTATTTCGATATTCTTTGACTCTTTTTCTTGTTTATACATACATTTTCCTTTATGCTTTAGCTTTTTGACATTCTGATCTGGTATTGGTTGTTGATTTTTACATCCTTCGCACATTATTCCTCTGGCTGTTTGGCAATATCCTTGACTCGCAAATTCTGCTGCTCTTGGATTTCCTTTGAAAGTTTTAATTCTCTCTTCGAATGTTCTATTTATAGTCTCTTTTTCCCATATTAATTCTGTTGGATCTTCGAAATTCTTTATTATCGTTACCTTTTTCTCGCCTCCCTTTTCATCACTGTCTATTTCTGATTGTCTGAGTCCTTCTAATCTGTTCATCGCTTGGTTTCTTACATCAATATTAATTCTAAATGGGCAGGTTGGAATTTCCTCAGGTGTTCTCGTTTAGCTGTCTCTCCTTTTTCCCATTTTGCGAGTTTTCCTTTACAATAGATGCATGTTACTTCGTCTGGTAGTTCTGGTGTTCCCGTAAAGTAAAATCCTTCTGCGGCCATTTCTTTGCTTTGCTGGTCGGTAAATACTTTATTATCTTTAAACGTCAAATATCTCTGTTCCTCTTTTCTCAGTTCCTCGTCTCTCACTCTCCTTTGTGAGTATATCGCTTTTATGATTTGCGTTGGCCGTCTTGTCCCGTCGTAGTCTTTATAGTATATAATTGATGCTGCTAGTGTATTAACTTTCTCTTCTTCTTCCGGTTTTTTCCATAGTCTCGTCCATATCGAATCTGGTCCTTCTCTCATCTGTACCGTTGTCTCTTCGCTGATTCCGCTTGCCATCTAAATATTGTCATTATTTTTTGAATTTTTGTTTTTCTGATTTTCTGGTTATTGTAATTTTTGATTTTTATTTGATTTTATTATTTTATTTACATTTATTTACACTTTCTCTCTCTCTTTACAACGTCTTGTCCGGCCTCTCTACTTCTAATTTTATATACAGATTATCTTCTCGCAAGAATCCTTCTCCTCTCAATCGTTGTTGTGGATAGAAACGTGGTGTACCAATTGCTGTATTCCAGTCGGTTGTTGGTCTTCCCATTTGTGGTTCATTTCCTGTTCTGATTGGGTTACGATAGTCCTCTTGTCCTTTCATTGTTAATATCATATTTTGTTTAAAAGGCCATGTTAATAGCTCGTCGTAATCTCCTCTTCCTACTCTGATGAAGACACTGATGTGGGTGCCCGTTGCATTCCCATCTCCATTTGGATATAATCTAATGCCCAATTTGTATCCATTCTCCCAACTGTATATTGGTGGACTATCTAGAATTCTTTGTGTTCCATCTTTTGCTCTCTGGAGCTTTTCTGCGAATTCGGTTATTTTCCATATGAATGGTGCTGTGGGATGTTTTCTGGTTATAGGATTGTTGGTCTCTAGTTCCTTTATGCTGTTGGTCATCTGTTGCATTTTCTTTTCCATTTCAACCATTTTCTTGAGTGTGTCTCCTTGGCTTCTCTCGAAATTCTTTCTGGACTCTAATATTTCTCTTATTATTGCTTTTTGTGCATCATTTTCTGTTCGTAGGCTTTTTACCTCCCATGCCAACATTCCTATCGTTTTCATCATAATTTCGGTATGTTCGATGCTATTTTCTATCATGTGTTTTTGCATTTCCGCAATTGGTAGTTGCGTTTGACAATTGAATAATTCTAACGGGCATTTGACTGGTTTGCCGCTACATTTGTTCCAATGTTCCTTTAATTTGACTTTATCTTTCTTGTCGCAGTTGTTTGCGCATATTCCTTCATATAGATCACATATTTGTTCCTCTTTTGGATTCCGATGTTCCATTTCTATTTTTGTCCATTCGTCGATGACTCCACAGAATTCGCATTTTTCTTCTCTCTTGGTACACACTTGGTGATGTTCTTTCATCGTCTTTTTCGTTGTGATGGTTTGACATTTTCCGCATAATATCTCGTTATATTCGCATTCATTTGCGTGACTTTCCGCTTCCTTCATAAGTCCCTTCCATTCACATTCTTTTACTTGGCATTGAACTAATAGATTATTGATCTCTTTGTTGGTGGCTTTATCCATTGTTGTAGGGTCTTCATCTCTTTCAATCGTCTCGTCGCATCCAGGGCATTTTATTGTTTTTGTTTCTATCACTTCTATCGTGCAATCTGTACATATTCTGCATCCGCATTTCGTCTGTCTCGCTCCAATCAGTAATTCTCTACATTTACAACACTTTAGTCTTTCCTTGATATCGTTCACCATTCTAATCTTATTTTTCATTATTCGTCTCGTAGTTTCGGATGGATTCTCGCTTCCTCTAATTCTCTCGATGATTGTCTGCATATCTACAAAAATTTTCTGATTACTTGACGTTGCTTTACTTCTATCGCTTTATTTATACATATTTACACGGTGCGCTTTATTTTTACTCCACTGTTGAATCCGGTTCTGGGGTGAATTCTGGCATTGATGCTATCCATTCCACCCAACTTGCTGGATCTACGTGCTGTTGGTTGTTACGTAGTCTTCTAATTTCGTCAGCTTGCCATCTAACTTGATCTGCTAATTGTTCATTCATTCTTTGTAATTGCAGTATTGTTCTCTGTTGCTCTTCTAGTCTTGTGGCTTGTTGTAGCCCTCTGTTCACACTTTCTGTTAATACTAGATGAGTATTTGTCCACTGGGTTTGCGCATTGTTCGTTATTAATGTCATTAATTCACATTGTCGTCTCCATGTTGCCTCGATTCCTTGATCTTGGTATATTCCTTGATTTAATTCTACAATCTCTATAGGTACATTGGCAGCTGCTGGTTGTTGTATTGCTTCGGTGAATGGTGGTATTCTCACTTGTTTGGTTGATTTACGTTATTCGGATTCATCTGTTGGTTATAACACATCATTAATTCATCGGCATTCTCTCTATTTCATTATTGTTTCTAACGTATTTTGTACAATATTTATAAATATACATACCATTACTACTATTATACTACATAATATTTTACACTATATACAACGTCTCTTTTTCGTTTTACACCATCGTCTCCGGGGACTCTATACGTAATGTCCGTATATCCCCGTATTTCTCATTCATTATCTGGTATACATCAGATTCGTTGGACCATTGTTGTGCTTCGATAATGGGCGGTTCTTTTAACCAGAGTCCGCTTGTGCTAGAGTTTCCTATGATTTCATATTCTTCGGTTCTTTCTGTATCATATTGTCCTAATTCGATATCGTAATTGAATTTTTCTACTGCTGGCCATAATCTTTTCTTCGCTGGCTTCTTTCTGCATTTGGTAGTTCTTACTAATTGAATTATTATTAGCATTACTATGCTGCTTATTATTGCTGTTGTTATCCAGATCATTTTAATCATGTAATTCTTTTCATTAGGCTGCATGGTTGTGCTTTCCCTTGCATTGGTTGTCTCCATTATTCCTTCTTTCGGTTGTACATTTTTAAGTGCTTTCTGGAGTTGTAATGCTTCGTGGATTGAAAGGTGGCTGTCGTCCATGATCATTCCTTTTTTCCATGTTTCGTTTCTTGGTTTTTTCTCGGATTGTTTTATTATAGGTTGATCTGTCGCATTTGACTTGAGTGGTTTCCTTGTTATCGTTCTCCAATGTTCATGAGTTCCCTTTTGGATGTTTATTACATATTTTCCCAGTTTTCTTTTTGTTGGGATTCGATACTTTTGATTCTTTATATTTTTGCTTGTTTCACATTGGATTCTTTTGTTTACTGGTTCGTTTCTCTTAGGTTCGTATTCGCAGATTTTTGTGATAGGTTTTTCACCTGTATTCTCGATTACTATTTCTTCTTCATTTGCTGCATTTGACTCTATGTTTATTATTACTGCTTTACTTTCTCTGATCTGTCGTTGATACGGTTCCTTCTCTTGTTTCCTTTTCCGGACGTTTTGTCGTAATTGATTCTAGTAACTTTCTGGTTATTGATTTCCAGTAATCATCTCTTCCTCTCTGAACGTGTACTATATACTTTCCACGCTTTCTTTTTGTTGTAATACGATATTTTTGGTTTTGATATCATCATTGATTGACATTTGATTCTCTCATTTATCGTTCCGTTCTTTTTAGTTTCGAATATACAAACTTTTGTAATGGGTTCTTTGCCCACATTTTCGACTATTATCTCTTCTCCACTCTTTGGATCTGATTCTACTTTTATCGTTATTTCTTTATTTTCTCGTGCTCGACGTTGATAAGGTTCTTCTTTTGGTGTTGTGAATTTTTCTCCCAGGGTTTTGGCTAGTGTGCACGTTATTATTATATCGTTGTTGGCACATATTATATATTCCGCATTTCCTTCTAGGCTATCCCATTCACATTTCTTTCCTGCTTTCATATTCATTTTCCAACAATCGATAATTTTGTTTTGTATACATACTTGTTCGATTGTTTCTATTCCTCTGTTTATTATTCGCAATTTGCCTATCCCTGGCTTTACTTGGATTTTTACGTTTCTATCTTCTGTAGCATCTCTACATACATCTTTGGTGGTTTGACATGATGATGAGTTTTCGGATCGTATTTCTATCTTTCCTGGTTTCCCTATGGAATCAAATTGACAACTTATGCTTGTATTCATCGTCAGTTGTAAGCATATTCCTTTACTTCCGGTGCCTTTCTCATTTATTGTTCGTATTCTGAACGATTTTATCTCCTTTGTGATATTTTCTTCAGCTTCCGTTAACTTGATGGACGTAATCAATATCATTATTTTTTGTAGCAGGGTCGGTCGGTTTTGATTTTTCCTTTGTTGTAGTATCGTCATCCCTTTATTTCGTTTTCCCTCGTTATTGCTGTTGCTCGTTTCTTGACGTTCCTTGCTCGATGATTCCTTTTTCTCTTGTTGTTTGGGTTTATTTTCGTCTCTAGCATTTTGGTCCTCTTGGTTTTTGTTGTTGTCATCCCTTCCTCCTTCTCCATTGTTACCTCCATCCGGGGTTTCCTTTGAAATGTCGTCCTCGACATTTATTATTTCAATTATTTCCTCGTATACTTTTATTATTCTTGCTTTTATATCGTCTATCTCTTTTATCTCTTGTTTGCTCGCTTGAAATCTTATTTGCTTTCGATGCCATCTGTATATTATCATCAATAACTGTTCCTTTCTATCTCCGATTCGTATTGCTTCTTTCGGGTGATTGGTGAATTTCAGTCCTTCCCACTTCAACATTGCTTTTATCGTCTTTGGGAATGGATAGTGAGCATATATTGTTTCTTTTAATAGGACGTTTCTGTTTCTTACCATATAGTTTAAATCGAATACTTTGAGTGGTGAACCTTCGTAGGTCCATTTCATCAGATTGGCTGTTGCCTCGTCTTGTTTAGCGTCGATAGCTTCCCATAATGTTTGGATTGTTTTACTCATCATTTCTCTCTCTCTAATTGTCGCATTACTGGTTATAAATTTTATTGTACTTGCCTGTCTGGATTTCAGCACGTAATGTAGTACATTGTTTTCTCCATTGTCTTTTTCTTTGAACGATGATCCAGTTTTTAGTAATTCTCTCAGAACTGTTGTAGAGGCGTCTGCTGCAACTGCGAACATTAATGGTGTTTGCCCCTCTTCGTTTGGTATATTTGAGGTGTGTCCGCATTTCTGCATAAGTTGGATTATATCCATTATTCTTTGAATGTTTCATGTTGTACTGCAATATGTAGAGGTACGTTCCCTTCTACATCTGCCATAGTGAAGATCATGGGTATGCTTTCCTTGATACGATCCATTTCTGGTGGGCTTCTAGCTCCTTTAGCATAATCCATTGCGATTTTTCCCGCTTTGTTTACTATTCTCATCCATCCTTTTCCTTCGACCCATTCTGGCATTATTTCTCTGATAGCTTTTACTATTATATCCATCTTGTCTACATTATCTTGGGTCGCGTTTAGCGTAATTTTGGATTCATCCGGTTTAGGTTCCTCTACATTATTATTTGATGTCGCTTCTATTTTTCGACTCATCGTTAGTCCGTTTATACTCAGTTGTTGAGTTTGTGATCTAGTTTGTATACCTCGATTCTCTGGTTCTCTGTTATTGTTCTCGGTATCGCTTTACATCTACTCACGTTCACGTAAATAGGTCTAGGGGAGTGTTATTGACCAATTTAATCGCGCATTATTTCGTTACGTAACATCTATTTCGTATTGGTCCTTTACCACATCTTTGTAATTTCTGGCTACTCCTGGGATAATTTCTGGCGTTGCGATTATTACCCAGTCTCCATGAAAGTTTGTCGCGCACATCTTCGCTTTTTATCATGCAATTCTTTGTAGCTCTCTTGATTAAATCTAATATTCATACCTGCCGTTTTCCAGATCTCCTGCATTCGCTCTTTGAATCCTGTTACATAATCATCAATTTCCATATACTGTGATATCGGTGGTTGATATTCTAAGTCTATCGGCATGTTACATTCTCTGCCGTACATTATTTGAATGGACTCATTTGTTGCTGAATGTATTGAATCCTATAAGCCATAAAGGCATAGGTTTATATATCTATCCAATCTTTTTGGTGTCTGGCTTACATAATTCGACACATTCTCTATTAGTATGCCATGGAATCGTTCGTTTCGACCATTTGGTTTGCGGATGGTAGGTGATGTTCCAGCTTCGCAAATTCTGAATAATTCGTTACTTCCTCTATTTTTCGCTCATAAGTTGGTTCTTGATTCGGTTTGGATTTGTTTGGGTGTTCCGTATCTACCAGCATATTCCTCTAGCTAGGATTTCTCCTATTGTTCTGGCTTTGGATTCTGGTATTCGGCGAATGCTCGAGAATTTGATAAATAATCTGTCACTCCTATAGTAAATATCCATCGTTGTTTCGGGTAATGGTCCTAACCTACACCATTCGATCATTGTCATGGGTTTTGGTGGCATTGGGCATGGCTTTAACGGTGCTTTCAATTACTTCCCTGTGCTTTTTCTGGTTTGCAGCATATTAGGCCATTCTTATCACTCCTTTTTACGTCCTCTCCGATATTTGGCCAATAGTATTTTTGGCGCAGCCTGCTTCCGTCTTTTTTGCTGACATGTGTCTCCAGTTTCCATCGGGTGATACTTGCATAATACTCTTTTTCGTCTGCTTTTGGTAAACTCACATGAGTCGTTTTTCGCCATCCATTAGTAATAAATCCCTTCTCCATGGTATGATCGATGGTCTGTGTTTTCGCCATATGCTCTTTATTTTAACCTGTTGTTGTCGAAGTTTTCTATCGTTCGTTTTTATGATTCAATTATTGTTTTAGCTCCCGTCTTCTTTCTGCTCATTTTTCAGGCTTTGTAAGTCAATGTCCCTTGCGATAGTGCATATTCGTCTTACTCGTGATCCATCAGTTCCTCAATACAAATTTGCACAATGCAATCTGCGTTTGGCGTTCGCTTTCCTGATTTGAAACTTTATATCGCGTGAAGTATTCTTGAACTCGCATCGCCCATACTCATAATCTACTGAGGCTTCTTTATGTATGTCCTAGCATACAATGGTTGATGATTCCGTTGGTGATGTATCCTCGGACCCCATAACAATATTGAAATGTTTAATAGCTTGGGATTATTGGCTAATGCTTCTCTCGATCGGTCACCGGAGTAATTATTTTCGTGTTTTGAATGTTTCGACTATAGGTATCCAATAACTCGTTCTCTTTTCTCGTCATCCCATTGTCCTAGGACTGCTCCAGATGCATATCCACTTGCGTCTGTTGCTAACAAGAATGGTTTCTTAAAATCCGGATGTACGAGTATTGGTGCTGATATAGTTTGTTCTGAGTGTTTTCAAAGCTGTTGTTGCTCCTCTCCATATAAAGGGGTATCTTTTTTGTTATTCTTGTATGGGTTTCCGCAATGGTTCATACTTCTGATGAATTTCGATAATTCATAGCCTAGAATTCTTGGCACTTGTGTGACGTCTTTGGTGGGCAGGGCAATTCTTTATCTTTTCGATGTTTCTGGATTGGTTCTTTGCCTTTAAGCCGACACAATGTGTAAAGAAGGTACTTTCTTTTGCCCAATCGCATTTTGATGGTTTCAATTTTAATTTCCATTGTCTCAGTCGAACGAATACATTACGGATATCTTTTAAATGTTGCTCGAAGGTGCTAGATAATTAAAAGTCATCAATATATACATACATTGTTTGATGCCGTGAGTTAAAATATCCATCTCTGGAATGAAAGTGGTGCGTTGGTTAGTCAAAAGGCATTTTCCTTGAATTTGGTATAAATCTTTTTCCGATAGTAAAAGCATTTTCTCTCTGTCCTCTCTTGACTTTTATTTGCATAACCATTTTTAAAATCTTAGAGATGTAAAATAAGCTGCTCCGTGCAACATTGTAACATTTCTTTATATCTGGTAACGGTATATCCGTTTTTGTTACTGGCGTTGAGTCGTCCGTAGTCTACTACAGAACCGTTGTGTTCCGTCTTTTTTTTTTACCATGACCACGGATTGCCATGGCGAGCAACTGGTTCGATTACTCTGCGTCTAACATATTTTGCACTTCTTTTCTGCTTCTGATTTTTGAGCTTCTGCAATCGATATGGCCCGGTAAGTTTGGTATTTGGGGGTATCGTCTGTTAGTGGACGTGTGTTGCGATTACTCGCTTGTACCGAATCTAAGTCGGATGCTTGCAAATATATCTTTAATTCCATTAGCAGTTTTTGTAGTTGTTCTTTCTCGTTTTCGTTTAGAACTGACTGTCGATTGTCCATGTTTCCTCAGTTCCTGCAGTTTTGTTGTTGAAGTTCAATGTCCATCATTGGTGTTAGCTTCCCAGTCTTCGTTTCGTAAATGACTTTATCTTCTTATCGAATTTGTAATGTTGATCGGAATTTCACTGTTATCGTTTACATACACTATTTCTCTGGCTAATGGCAATTCTTTCTTTTTCTCGAATTTGTGATTGGGTTCGAAAATCATTTCCTCTAGTTTCCTCGTTTACTTTCACATTAGGCATCATTTGTGTGCGTCCTGGCACTACTATTTTCTCTGAGCATCTCACTTCTATCAACATACATATTCGTCCGGTTTTATCTCTCAGCTCCATTGATCCTAGATCTATTATTATCTCTTTTAATAATTCTGGCATGAGATCTGTTCCAATTATACAATCTGCGCTCAGTTTCCTGATAACTGCTAAATACGTATTGATTTTTACATTTTTATATTCTATTATGACCAGATTTTTCCGATGACTGCTACCGATTCTTTACTGCAAGTTATTACACCATGTTAGCTTCTTCTATACATGGCCACAATCTTCCGGGTATTTTATCCATTTTTATTGCTGAAATGTTTGCTCCCGTATCAATCATTGCTTTTATTTCTACCCCATTTATTTCTATGGGTACCGTTAATGTTGGTCCAGCTAACGTTTGTAACATAGCTATAGTTCGAGTTTCTGGATCCTGATCCACACTTCTTGATCTTTGGCTGGTTCTTGGTACTAAGTCTGCCCAATTTGGTTCGTATGGTACTGGATAAATATTTCGTAATGTTGTTGATCTTGGTATTGGTACGTGTCTTCTACTGGCATGGTTTCTCTCTACGATGATGTGCTTTCTTCCTTTAACATTCATATACTGGTGGTGATGATTATAAGTTCCACTATGTCTTGTCTTTCGATTTTCCCATTGTTTGAGTTGCTCTTGAGTTAGCATTGTGTTCCTCACTTGGTTTCATCATTGTCGCTGTATTCTGCTTCATCTCTGAATTTTCCATCGTTTCCAAGTTACTGTTTTCTGTTCGTTCCATTTGGTTTCTCGGTTCTAATCTTCATTATCGCTTAAATTTCGGTCGCTCTTCACGGTACCATTCATTTTGTCAGTATCCTACTAATCTTTTTTATTGTGGATAACTTTGAGTGTCCATGTATACTCATTGTTTTGCCTAAAAAGGTAAGAATCCAATGCCATTTTTCCAGTTGATTTTCCTCTCTCTTTTGTAAATTCGAACTGCTAACAATTTGTGTTTTATGATTACTTACGATTTGAATATGAGAATTATTAAATTCTGCATATATTGTCGCGAAATAAGAATCCTTCCCCACATGGCTTTCATATAATTTGCTGTAGCATGTTAAATGATTGGTGATAGTAAAATTGTAGTTGGGTTTCCCCATATTGTTACTCCCGTATAGTTACACATGTTGGATAATATTTGCTTGCCTTTGTGCTGGGGAATAATAAATGGTTCTCGTGGCTCGTCCAGATCTTTTGTTTGGTATATTCCACTCTGTGATATATCAACTGGTTTGAATTCTGCTTCGCTAGCCAATTCGGTGAGTCAAATATTTTTGGTGATGCTACGATTACCGAGTGGAAATTGTAACCACTTCCATCTTTATTTCGAATAATGGTCGCATTACATTACTGCAACTGACTGTTGGGTACAAATTTCTCTGGGTTTATCATCCTTGTTACTGGTTGAGCGAATCTGATTTTTCCTTTATGCATTATCTCTAATTCGTTTATGCATTTATCTCTCGGAATTGTTGAATTCTCTGGCAGTTTCGCAATTGTCTTTTCACATTTGTACGTATACATAACTTCTCCAACGATTCTTCCAAAATATCCTTCCTGGAGTGGTAGTAATGGAATTGCATTATCCGGATTTGTGATTGCCATTGCCAATTTTGTTTTTAATATTTCTCTGTTCAAGATACAGTCATTTTACTAAAATCGTAGTATATTTTTCTTTCTTGTTGATGCCATCTTGTGATGGAAGATCCATCTTGTATTTATATACAGATATAATTTTACATCTTTGGATCTATTTGCGCTTTTTGGTTTGGTATAGCTGATTCGCGATAAGATATTCCTTTATAATCGTACTGCTAATTCGTACAATTTATCACCATCCGTCTTTTTAATCTCATTCCGATTGTAGTGTCAGTTGATATTACTACCGTTGGTGTGACCTCTGATCCGATAGTTGTGGTTATCGTTGGTTTTCCGATTCTTCCGGTTCTCCGTAATTCATCTAATGCGCTTTTTTGCGTGTTAAGTTCTGTTCTCTGTGCCTTGTCTTGCACTTCGTCAAATATTGCGCTTTTTCAATAGGTGATCTGCAAGTTCCTGGTATCGGCGTGAATATACGATCGTCGACATTCCCGTATGCATGATCTATCTTGTTTGCTAGCATTGAAGGGTACTTTTTCATTTGCTGTGTATCTGGATCGAAATTCCTTGGTATTTCTCCAACTTTTACTTGATAAGCTTTAATCCACTAATACTCCTTTGACAATTGATTCAATAGGGTATATCCCTCCTTGGCCATGTTCCGTCTCAGGCCGTTATTCTTCCGGCAGCGTATTGGGTGGTTTTTATCTTTCTTCTTTCGCTGGCTACTTTACTCTTCAGCTATTGAGATAGTCTGTCGTATCTCTTCACATTCGCTCCGCGTTACTGAAACCCGTTGTTTCCGTCCAGGGCTTCTATAATTTGTGGAGTGTGAAGATGTCCGACAGTGAAATGCACATTTCCTTGTTATATGACATTCCTTGATTTCTGTTTATAAAAGTCTACTTCTTAATACATTATACATACTGCTGTTGCCGTGTCTGTAGTTTACCGGGTTTTGCAGCTTTGCACTCTTCGTTTCTTTAATGAGTATTATCACAATCTTTAATATGTCGCAATCATATATAAAACGGTTTACTCCTTTCACGCCATCATCCGCATATAGAGTATTGTAGTGATTATCGTGTTATTCCTTTTTAGCTGTTTTTGCGCTGCATTATGTTGTTTCGAATTTCCCGTTTAACTCTTTAATTCGCTTGCATCATCTCAGGTTGGATCATCTTTAACTTCCAATTATAAAGCTTGCCATCCACCTTGAAGTCAGGATGAATGGTTCGATTACTTCCTGATATGTCTGTTTGCATAATTCATATCCGTTTGATTGTATCTTGGAGTTTCGCTTCTGTATTTATATCGTGTTGTACTCAGGTGGCCATCCTACATATCTATTTGGATCGTTGATCGTTTTGTTAAATGAATTTATCAACAATAATTCCTCTGGATGCCTTGGTTGTGGTTAGTACTTTGTTATCATGATTTTATTTTTATGGTTTTATTGCTGCCAAAGCTGTTCGCTTCTGCTCCGATATTATTAAGTTTCAAATTTCTCTTATTCTGGATTTGCTAATCCCAGCATATCAGTTATCAATCTGTTGATCCATTTTGCTCCTTGTTCTTGACCTTTCAGTTTTCCCTGTAACTGCTTGTCACTTGACTAAGCTTGTTCAATTTCGTTGTCAATTGATCCATTGCTCTGTTCTTAGTTCTTTCTTTCTGGAGTGGTTCAGTTTTTATTTTGGTCGTCCTCCTGGATTTCTTTCCATTGCCGGTACCTGTTCCTTTCGTTTGGGTTGTTCGTACTTTGTTCTTTTGGATGTTGTGTCCTCGTTCATTTATATTATCCATTCGTCTCCTGTCGAGCTTCGGCGTCTTCTATCTTTCTTTTTATTTCCTCTTCGGTATCTGGCTCTATAATTTCGACTGGCTGTCTTTGACCACATACTAGCTCGTCTGGTTCATCTGTTATCAGATCGATTTTCATCTTCTGTCATGACAAATCCTCTGATTCGGGTATTCTCCGGTTGTTTCCTCGTCCACATATCATTTAGACATTTAATATCTTTCCTTCTGTTGTGATGACATTAACTTCATTGCTGCAGGTGGAACTTCTGTGTGTTTGACTCTCTTTGTCGTCCTATTGGCGTTTTCGTTCGATTTTCTTTTATTGAGTTCTCTACCGCGCTCTTGCCCTGTTAATACATTTATTAATCCCATTGCATTTGCGTAACTCCGATTTCGAGATCGTCGTCTAATGATCGTCCTTGGTATTGTAAATGAAATGGCGGTTCATACGGTATTCTCTTTTTCACTTCACTCACTTTGGCAGTGATATAAAATTCTCTTTCGATGGGTTCGAAATCTGGCATCATAATTTTTAAACTATACTTCTCTATCGTTTCGGCTGCCCATTCGGTATGTTTCCATTTTCGGATAATTTCTCGGAATTGCTCTGGGTACCACGCATACATTCTCCGACTAATCTCCTCTATTTCCTTACGATATTCGCAGATTCTCCACTCTGCTACAAGAATCGATTATCCATTTTGCTAAATCTGTTACAGTTCGTCTTTGATTCTTTGCTCCGGTTCTCAATATCGCTGCTAATTCTCTGCATTTTTGCGTTTCCGTTATCGTTTAACACTTCTCACAGGATGTCTTATCGTGGGCAAGTATTTTATTCCTGGAATTCGTTTTTCGAGTACACTGATTCGCGGTCTCGCTTGTTCTTGTTGGATTCGCAATTTCATTTCTCGTTCTGTTTCTACTTCGATGGTGATATATATCGTGTCATCTTTCAGATTGAGGTGTTACATATATTTTCAGTAGGAACTGTGGATCTCCTGCAACATTTTCAGTGGATTTTGGCTTCTGATTCATAGATCTTGGTTATCCTATTTCGCTGTGTCGCTCTTCCCATTTTCCGGGTAGCGATTGAAATCGTATTTTCGATTAAAATGGCACTCTAACTTGCCGTCATTATGCCTCTTGCTAGTGAAAATACACTGATAGATATTTTTCTTTTGCCTACCCATCTCGTTTGGGTAATACCTCTCAGTTTCATACCGGTATCCTGGAGTCTGTATAGAATTGATGACTGTGTACCGATGATTTTCTTTTCTTCGCCGATTTACTTTTTCGGCCCATCCACCTATCTTCCATGTGTATGGGGCTAGTCGAGCTTATCGTTTATTTCCTCGTCTTCTTCTGGTTGCCATTCCATTTCGTTTATCATTTCCTCTGGTAAATTTCATTGGCTCATTTCAATATAGTTCCAAGGTTTTAAATAGCGCCTCTTCTGGCGCTTTTCCCGGTATATAATTTTCTCCATTTTTGGTTCGGTCCTCATTTCATTTCCACCCTTTGTTTTTATTCAACACCTTTTTCCATGGTGTTGATAAGGCCTCTCGAGTCGTCTATCGGTTGTAGTTTTGTGCTCAACTTCGCATCTTGTCTCCATAACTGGTAGATGGTTAGTATTTGATCCATCTTTCTTTTCATTTCCTCTTGAAATTCTTGGATCTGTTGTTCCCTTTTTGTTGTATTTTTTCTCTCTGGTTCATCCATGGCTATGATATTAATGGTTTGTCCGATCTCCATATACCTAATTCGTATATCGGGGTTCGTTTCGCGGACTTATTTGTCGTTTGTGGTACATTATTGCACGTCTTTCCACTAACATCGTCACTACTTTCTATTATTGGTTGGATAATTTCTCGATTATCGTCGGTATAATTCGTGCATTTGACAATCGGGATCTACCGATATTTCCTTTATTTCATCATTTGGTAGCTTTATTCCTATCTTTATTGGTTCATCTCCTCATATCTCTTTGATGCTCTCCATATTTGGCTATCAACTCATCTGTTCTCTCGTTTATCGATCTTCATATATCTGTATCTCGTAACAGTTCTACGACATTTTCATTGAGATCGGTCTAGTTATGATAATCGGTTAATATATTTTCTAGCCTGGTCTATGCTTGTTCTGTCATTTTATCTGGTTTGCCTCATTTCTTTTGTCTCTCTTTTTTTAATCCAGGTTTATTTCTTTGTATATATATTGAATTTTTCTGCATATTTCCGCTGTTCGTTTCTCGGTTTCAATTGTTGTTTAATGTTACCACATTTAATTCTTTTGGCATTTAAGAGCATTGCTAGGTATACTCGCTTATTTTCCTTGCTTGATAATAAAGGTTTATTTTTATAACTGGGTCTAGCTTTTTCACTACCAATCGTAAACTCGTTTGTGCTTTCGCCTCTTGTTGGCTATTATGTCCTCGTGTATCTCTGGAAATCAATAATTCCTGATACTCTTTCTATCCATATTCTTTCAGATTTCCTTGGACTTTTTTATCATATCTTTCATGATGCGTATGTAACCTTTCTTGTTTTGATAATCCTTTTCGCAATTAATTTCATTATTCTGTGTATTGGGTGTATTCTGAAGTTTAGCGAACATTTGTTTCGATTTACTTCTTCTAACAATCCGTTCGATTTCTTTTAATATTTCGGGTTTCATCTTCTCTGGAGTTGTTTCATTTTTTCTAATTCGATTTTGATTCATCTTTATTGGTTTATTTTCTCGCTGATTGAATATTTTTTCCGCCCAGATGCTTATCTCGTTTCATCCCATGCTGTTTGATCGCCGGTATTTTCTATATATTAATATGTGGTTGTTTCCTCCTCTTTCATTATCTTTGTTGGCCCTTTTGCTTGGAACCATATCTCTTTTATTCTATTTTCAATTTGAGCTTCACTCCACGTGGGGTTTCTTTTCTGATTCTTGTTTCTGATTTTTGTAGCAGAATCCTCTGGATTCGATTTTTGTTATTAATTGTTTTGATATCTTTCTTTTCTTTTGACGTTGATCTGCGTTCTGCTCTCTTTTTGCGTTTTATTCTGGCTCTTTTCCATTTTCTTGCAATAGCACTTTCTTTGCCACACTTCTATTTTTTGATCTAGTTGCTTGTTCTTGTTCTATGTTTTAACGCCCGTTATTTTTAATTTATCTTTTTTTCTAAGCTCCGTTTCTTTGTTTTAGGATTGCTTCTTTTCTTTTAATCTGATCTTCTCTTGTTTCTAGAGCTTCCTCTTGCTTATTTTCTCAAGTGTACTCTCTGTCTTTTGTGTCATAATTCTTTTCGAGTTATTTCTCGTACACAATGTTTCTTGTTTGATTACTTATCACATTCTGCTCGTTTAATCTCTTTAGTTCCGGTTCATATCGTTTTCCATCCATATCGTTTCTTTTAACATAGAACGAGATCTTTTGTTTTTTCCTCTCTTGCAAATTCTTTATGGCCCTCTATTTTCTCCATCGATTTTTCAACTGTTTTCTCGTTATCCGTTATCATATTTCCTCCCCCTTCGTTCTCAACACACTGCTCCGCAGTGTGAATTTCATCTGGAATTTCCATTCTCATCATATTAATTCTTTTCGGGGTTTGTTTTCGATTTTCCCATCTTTGCTGGAATTTCCTGAGCTTTGCCATCTGTTTGTATTTTCCATTCAGCTGTGTTGTTCCTTGATATTCTTAGTTTCGCACTCTTGAATCTCTTTTGCTTCTCATTACTTGATCGTGTGTTGTTGTATTTGGTGGGCCCATCTGTTTGCATCATCTTTTTAAATTCCATGGGCATTACGTTGTAGTGTTCTCGTAGCATGTCTACTCTTGCATCACGTCTATTGTGATTTCCCATAAGAGTTGTTTAATCTTGACTGGTTTGGTTCTCTTCTTATGTTACATTGCCTTGCGAAATGTCTGTTGTCCACAATTGTTACTGCTTTTGTTATAGGTTGTCTACATATTTTCTCAGTATGCCCTCGTCACCCATTTTTTGCAATTGGTAATTTCGGAAACAATTCTCTGACCGATGTCCTATTCTTTGGCATGTGGAGCATTTTTCATTTGTATTTGGATTGTTCCTGAAATTATTATTATAACTTACTTGGTTATTACCTCTATCTCCCGGGTTCTCGTTGTTGGGCTTGAACATCTTGCTGTGCTCTTGGAATAATTGATTCAATGGCGATTGGTATTGTTTTTTGATTGTTGGCATTGAATGTTGATGTTGTTGGTTCGTGGCCAGATGCCACTTGATATCCCCAATCTAGATGGTCACATCTGTTGCGATTGCTCTTGCTGTATCTTAATGTTTCTGGTGCCAACATCCAGTTGGTTCCTATGTCTTCCCTTTTGATTCCTCTTATGAAGACGTCTACCATTTTATCTTCGTTCAATTCTGTTTCTCCGAAGGCTTCTTTACACAATTTCTTTAATTCGCATGCGTACACTGCATTTGATTCATCTCGTCTTTGTTTTCGGTGAGGAAAGTCCATGTCTTCCTATCCCTTTTCTCTATCCCGAATATCTTTTATTAGAACTCTTTTAATTGTCTGTCCATGTTGTCCAATTTTGTTACATCTTCTCGCTTCTCTACAAATACATCTTGTGCGCTCTCTTTCAATACAAGGTATCGCTGCTCTTTTACTTTTGAATCTGTCAGTGCGATGTTTTTATCACTTCATTTTCCTTATAAATGTATCTAATTTTTGAGACTACGTGAATGGTTTCTCTCTCTAAACTTTCTCTTGAATTTCCCCCACAACTTATGTTATTACATTGTATTGCATCCGGAATTGAAAGAGTTTATTTAAAGTCGTCATGTTTGGATTGTGTCCAGATCTTCTTCGTTTACTGATTCTATGTTGTCAACTGTTTTCGATATTAGCTTTCGTTCTTCGCTGCTATTAATTCAAATCGTCAATCGCTATTGTGCCGGTTCGGTTGCAGTTGATTTTTATATTAACATATCTACTTTGCGAACTTTTTTGTCTTTCTTCCGCTTTTAATAACTTTTTTTCTCTATTCTCATGGTTTGGCTTCTCGTGTGGTTGCTGATCGCTATCAATGTTTCGGTTTATTCTCTGCTTTGACTGGTTTCTCTCTCTGCTTTGGGGTTGCTTTGAACTTTCTGTTGCGCTTATCTGTTGTAACTACTCTGACGTTTATTCAAATTTTTCTGGCTCGTTTATTCAAATTCCTTTGTTTATCACTTGCTTTGGTCGTTTGCTCTGAATATTTTCTCCTTTGCCTTTGCTTTGCACCTTGATTGGATGCTTACTTGGACTTTCGATTCTAAAAATAAATAAACCCCAATATTCTATACTCTAGTACCTAATTCTCTCCGTTACCTAACTATATATGTTTATCATCCCCTGTTGCATTTAATCGTGGTGGTCTTCTTTATTGACTCCCCACCTCATTTTAAGTCTATTTTGTATATCTATACCTGTAATAATTATCTATAATCTCGTACAATTATCTATATAGTTCTTATCAGTTTATCTATATAGTCGTATCAATTATTATATCATATTAATATAACATCATTTATACTTTCATTCATTTCATAAATTTTTTTTTCCTATGTTCAAAAATTCATTTCTTAATATTCACGCGTGCGCTCTATGCCCTCTAATTTCCGTTGGCTCTTCGGCCTTCGGCTTTACTCTTTTTACTGGTCATTCTGTGACTTAATATCTATTAAGTCATATTTCATCTTTACACATATCATATCTTATTCTGGGTACTCTTATGGCTCTAGATCGATCATAATATGCTCTATGCTCTAGTTCTGATCATTATCCGGCTCTATTGCCCTCTAGTATCTGTCTAATCATTCGGCCTCTATGCCTTCTAGTATTGATCATAATTCCCGGCCTCTATGCCTCAAGTTATCTGATCATAATCATCCGGCCTCTATTGCTTAGTATCTGATCATAATCATGCCGGCCCTTATGCCTCTAGTTCTGAATATATCGGCCTCTATTCTTAGTATCTGATATAATCATCCGGCCCTCTATTTAATTTGTTTCCTCGGACTTGAGGCTCACAGTGGACTTTTTGGGTATGTTTGAGGCCTCACCCGATCTCAAGCCAATGCGTCTTTGGCCCGCGCATTCTTCGGTTACGCTTTACTCACGCCATTCGGATTTTGGACGGTTGGGATCCGGGTTATTGTACCAACTCCTTCGCTGGGCAATAAAAAAACATTCCTCGGTACTCGGTGTGGGATCCGGGTTGTGTACTCGAAGAATATAAAAGTAGGAAATGCCCAGCGTTCAACTCAGTCCAAAGCGGTTTAACTTGATTTCCCGTTTATAGTGAAAAGAAAAGGAAGCGACAAAAGTTGGGAAGCGGAAATAAACTTCAATATTCCTGCCCGCTCCTTCCATGAGATTTCTCGGCTCCGTTCAGCGCTCAATCTGGCTTTAGTAAGGAATTTTGAGTATGAACTAAACATTTACCATTTTCAATCTCCAACTACCGTTTGGCCCCGAATATCGGTGTGGGATCCGGCGTTGTTGTATCAGTTCTCCCAGCGAAAAAAGAAATCGTTCGATACTCCGGATGTGTGATCGCGGGTTTTGTAACGAACGGTACAGGCCATCAGTCCCTTGGCTGATAACACCTGAGACGACAGGTCCGTAGCTGTCCCTGACGCACTGACATCCGTAGTGTCCTCTGGTGCTCACCACAGCTAGGGAAACAAAGAATCATCCTAGGTACTTTAATCACATATTAATTCTGTTCCGTGCGCACTCTTCACTCACCTCTCGGTCTAATCTCTTCACTCCCCCCTTCACAAATTGTGGTAATACGATCAACAAGCCTCCCAAACAGAGGCTGATCAATCTCTCGCCCGGTTACTTGCGACATACGCGACTTGGCTACAGTTTTTCTCATAGGGTTGATCAGGGTTTTCCCTGGGTGAGCGTACTATCCATTAGATAGCTCAGGGTTTAACCTTTCCTCGTCCTAATCTCATATAATTCAATAATATAATTAAATAAACAAAAAGAATTAATACATAAGGAAAATGGTTGTCGAAATTTTGCCGTCCAATATTTTGTGTCTCTGGCATGTTTTTGATTATTTCCTAATTCGGCTTTTATGTTTTTGGTCTTATATACCTTTGTTTATGTGTCAGTGGTTTTAATTATTTATAAACATGCTATTTCTTTATATTCGTCTATCATCTAATAATAATTCAAGTAATCATAATACACCTTTATTTCATTCTCGTCTAAATTCATGGAGTAAACCGTTAGCTCTTCCTTTAATCTTCGCTTGGCATATACATACAGTGCGACTTTTGCGCATTCCATGAAATAACTCAGGTGTCCGCAGGTTACATTACTCGTGTTCCCTCTAATTTGCACCGCATAACATTCGAATAAGCCTTAGTCTGCTCCTTTATGTTGTTGATCGTCCTCAAGTTTGACTTTTTCCATTTAACTTGTTCAGCTTTTCCCAAATTGGTTATCTTCTAATCTATGATAGAACATTTCATAAATTCTTCAGTTTTCGTCTTTATCGATATCGATCAATTTTATTAATTGCATGTTCATCGGAGTAAGGTTTGAATCGTGAATATCTCTTTAGCTAGTTTAATAATTCTAAAAACTTTTGTTTATTAGATTAGTTCCATCAAGATTGTCGTTCGATTTTAGAATCCCTTTAAGTTTTTCTATAATTTCTTGTTGGTTTCACTAAAATTATCAAATTACACTTTAATTTATCTATACAATTAAATAAATTCATTCACCTCTTAATAATATTTTGATTCAATTTTATCTACTTCTTTTATTCATTACTGTTGTGCTTAATCTATTTACCGTTGGCTTCCCTCTATTTGTTCGTTGCTTTCTCTTGTTTATCATTACTCCTATACACCATTTCTTTATCCGAATTTTGGCCCTTTTAATTTACTTATGCTCTTGTCATCTGTTGTTGGTGTCTTACAAGGGTGTATGTGTCAAGTTTGTGATGTTGAGTGTCTTGGCATCTTAATTTGTAAGTCGGGTTGCTTGTTTTTCACAGTTGTTCTCTGGGTTTTTGGTTTCATGGCGTTCTCAATCTCTCTGGGGTTTGCACACATATCGTCTCACATCTCTCTGTTTTTTACACATGCTTAATTCTTGGTTCTTTGTAAAAACAGTCCTTTTATGAGCCCCCAAATTTGTACTCATCGTAGTCAGGTTGGTCGCTTTAATTGCTGTTCCAATTTTTTTTCCTCGATCTTTTACAACTTTCTCATCGATTTCTTTTACAATCGTCCTTTACAATTTTAAAGTTCCACATATTCCATCTCCCGGGTTGGGTAAATGTCGTTCCGACATTTCTATTTGCAAAGATAGTTCTTTACCCCTTCCCCTCTCATTCTGTCGCACCGAAAATATTCAATCCGGCTTGAGGGTGTATGACAAATTTTCCACACTGTTGTTTCTTAACTTGATTGTTGGTTTCTAAATAACAAAGCTCAATCCCGGCTGAGCCCCCAATTTGTATGGTGGTTTACAGGGTTTCAAATCTTGCTTATTCTACCTGGCGCCTAGTAACGCATACCAAATGATACTTGACCCACTTGGACCGTCTGCTAAGCAGTTTGGTAATGTGTTCAAGTGGTTGGACTTGTCTGCTGAAAATTGGTCCATTGGCTAGATAATTGCGGCGGACAACCTCGGGGTTACGAGCTGTCGATAGAAAGACTATTGCCTCGTTTGCTCTGTCCTCATAATATTCACGAATTAGTGCTTATATTGAACTGTGGAAAACTGGAGACGTATAGGGTTACTTGTACCGCTACTGGTAATGCAATTTCAAAAGAAACGACTCAACTAAGTAAAACTAATCTTTTAAATCAATCACATGTGGAGATATCTACTGTTTGAACGTTTTGTAGTTGGGTTGCTCGACGTCGCCGCTCCTTACGTCCGGTCGACGATTGTTGGGGGTGATGGGTTGTTCTGCTGACTTGGTAGCTGTCTGCGGCATTTGCGTGGGGGCGAAGATGAGCGGTAAGTTCGCTTCACTTCTCTGGCAACGCTAGGGGAGTTTCGAGTCCCCGAACCTGCCGTACGCACTCGATTGGCTGGCGTTCTTCGGCCCACGCCTTTTTGAGCTGCGGTGAGTGTTTGGTAAAGGATCTTCGTCGTTTTAGGGTCTAACAGTCGTTTGACCTGCTGCATCTCGCGATTAATTCAGGACTGATAAGTAACTCTGGCATTCGTCTGCTCGCGCGATCTAGTTTCCGTCTGCAGGATCCGTGAGAAGACATCCTGTATTTTAATGGGTTGTTAACACGTAATTTATGACTTGGGCTATGTTAATTTTTCAAACAAACGAAAGTCATTTCAGTTATATGAGAAGAAAACACACGCGTTCTCCATATTTCAATCACTCATAATTTGTCGGTTAAGTTCAATTGTCCGGGATTACCGCTCTAGTTCTTTTGAGAGCTTACCACCGTTAGGGTCGCCTAGTTGTCTCGAACCGGACGAGGTGGATGGGCGACGGCGAATCCGCCCGGCAAGGAATGTCATCCAGTACGTTTGCAGCCAGGTACATCCTGCCTGACTCTTGCAAGTCACCCGTCCTGCACCGCTCCCACTGGGTTGAGGGTCCTGCGGTTAGAAAATTTTCGGTGCAGCTGGGTATGCTGTCTACGAGTCCCTCAGGGTCGTTATTTAAGATCCGGTGCCCTCCGAGTGGGCAGGGTAGGCCATATGTCGACGAATTTTTCCGACGTATCCTGTTCTCCTGGGTGACTCCTTCCTGGATGGCGTGTCGTCGTCTGGTGCTGTCCATCTAGAGACTGTTTGGCTGAGCAATGTATTAGATCATCAACTGGCCGTATGATGAACGAAAATAAGGCGGATTATCTAAATTGTGCGCGTGATTTATTATCTGACTCGCTAATGGCTGAGTGATGGCTGTTGGGCTTTCGTATTGTTTAATATTATTTTGTTGAGACGAAGTAGAAACTTGGCGTTCGGTCACGTACGTCATTTTGTCATTTGGGCGGAACTAACGTTAGATCTTTCGTTACATTAGGTTAGGAGTTTTACGGAGGGGCTTCCATTATTTGTTGACATTTCGGGCCTCAAAGTGTCTGAATTGGTCAACCTGATTCATGTTCCTATTTAGATGGGTTTGACATGCACCTCTCTTAATAACTTACAATTATCTGGTACACTTGAAAACTATTGTACACATTTTACTTAATCTTTCTCGATTTCTATCAAATAAAAATGTATTAAGTGTAAATGAAAAGAATTTTGTAATACAGGTTGTAAGCTAACGAAATGAATCTGACAGAGAGAAATTTATGTTTTGTCAAAAATCTCATGTTTCAATAGTAGGCTATTCATCATTTTGAATTCACTATTTCATGTGCATGGTTCAGATAGAGAATGCATGTCCGCCCGAGATACGTTATGTTCCGATTAGGTTACTGTAGTTCCGATTTCACCGATCTGACTGACTAGCGAAATATATTCATCTTTTTATGTTCCCACGATCAATCCGGCTATATTTTCGTTCGACAAATCTTATCATTCAGTTTCATTTAATCCGTGCTATCTTAAAATTTTCAATTGCAAAGCTCGGTTAGATCAACTAGAGTAAGTTATCGTTTTAATCGCTTCTTATGCCTTATCTATTAGATTTTTAGTGTCACGTACGCGTTCTACTATGATCTGATAGGGACTTTTCCGTATCGTTTGGATATTTTTATCTACCAGCGGTTTGGAAGTTTTTCCGTTTGTCTACATTGGTCATGTAAGACAGTATTTGCATTCTGCTGATCTATTGGTTGCAATATAAAGTGTGTTCTTCATTATGGACTTGAATGTCGGTGAATTATTATTATGAAAACCCAGTGATTAATCGCTTAGCCAATTAGGTGTACCTAATTTCATACCTATTTCTTGTCGCTAACCTATGATCTTTAACCGCTGGCCTATGGGTTCGTTAATCGCTAATTATGTCTAATCAGTAGATTGTCGCATTTACTTATGTTTAGTTGTAATTCATGATTGATTTATCTAATGTTTTATCGATTTTTGAGGCCG
>CM039680.1:140351730-140392874 GCA_022537955.1 Schmidtea mediterranea | reverse complement strand
CCCCGAGACGAATAATGAAAGATAGAATTAGAGTGGTGAACGATACAGAAGAAAGATTAAAATGTTGCAAATGTAAAGAATTACTGATTGGAGCGAGACAGACGAAATGTGGATGCAGAATATGTACAGGTTGTACGATAAAAGTGATAGAAACAAAAACAATAAAATGCCCTGGATATGACGAAACGATTGAAAGAGACGAAGACCCTACAACAATGGACAAAGCCACCAACAAAGAAATCAATAATCTATCAGTCCAATGCCGAGTAAAAGAATGGGATTGGAGAGGATTGATGAAGGAGGCCGAAAGTCACATAAATGAATGTGAATATAACGAGATATTATGCGAAAAATGTCTCACCATTACAACGGAAAAGGCTATGAAAGAACACCACAAAGTGTGCATCAAGAGAGAGGAAAAATGCGAATTCTGCGGAGCTATCGACGAATGGATGAAAATAGAAAAGGAACATCGGAATCCAAAAGAGGAACAAATATGCGATCTATACGAAGGAATATGCGCAAACAACTGCGACAGGAAAGATAAAGTTAAACTAAAAGAACACTGGAACGAATGTATCGGCAAACCAGTCAAATGTCCGTTAGAATTGTTCAATTGTCAAGCACAACTACCAATTGCGGAAATGCAAAAGTATATCATAGAGAACAGTATCGAACATACCGAAATCATGATGAAAACGATAGGAATGATAGCATGGGAAGTAAAAAGCCTACGAACAGAAATGGACGCACAAAAGGCATTAATGAGAGAAATATTAAAATCCAGAAAGAATTTTGAGAAAATCCAAGGAAATACACTCAAAAAAATGGCCGAAATGAAAAAGAGAATGCAACAGATGACCAACAGCATAAAGGAACTAGAAACAACCAGCTCAGCAGCCAGAAAACATCCTACAACACCATTCATCTGGAAAATAACCGAATTCGCAGAGAAACTACAGAGAGCAAAAGATGGAACACAGAGAATTCTAGATAGCCCACCGATATATAGTTGAGAGATTGGATACAAATTGGGCATTAGACTATATTCAAATGGGGACGGAAAAGCAACAGGTACCCATATCAGTGTCTTCGTCAGGGTAGGAAGAGGAGAATATGACGAGTTATTAACATGGCCTTTCAAACAAAATATGATACTAACAATGAAAGGACAAGAGGATTATCGTAACCCAATCAGAACAGGAAATGAACCACATATGGGAAGACCAACAACTGACTGGAATACGGCAATTGGTACACCACGTTTCTATCCACAACAACGATTAAGAGGAGAAGGATTCTTGCGAGAAGATAATTTGTATATAAAATTAGAAGTAGAGAAGCCGGACAAGACGTTGTAAGGAGAAAAGAAAGTGTAAATAATATGTAAATAAAATAATAAAAACCACATAAAAACCAAAAAATACAAATAATCAGAAAAATCAGAAAAAAAAAACTAAAATTCAAAAAATAATGACGATATTTAGATGGCAAGCGGAATCAGCGAAGAGATAACAATCCAGATGAGAGAAGGACCAGATTCGATATGGACGAAACTATGGAAAAAACCAGAAGAGGAAGAGAAAGTTAATACACTAGCAGCAGCAATTATATACTATAAAGACTACGACGGAACAAGACGGCCAACGCGAACCGTGAAAGCGATATACTCACAAATGAGAGTGAGAGACGAGCAGCTGAGAAAAGAGGAACAAAGATATTTAACATTTAAAGATAATAAAGTATTTACTGGGCGGCAAAGCAAAGAAATGGCCGCACAAGGATTTTATTTTACGGGAACGCCAGAACTACCAGATGAGGTAACATGCATCTACTGCAAGGGAAAACTCGCAAAATGGGAAAAAGGAGAGACAGCGAAACGAGAACACCTGAGGAAATTTTCAACCTGCCCATTTAGAATCAATATCGATGTCAGAAACCAAGCAATAAACAGATTAGAAGGATTCCAAATATTGGAAGTAGACAAAGATGAAAATGGCGGAGAGAAAAAGATAACGATAATAAAGGGTTTCGAAGATCCAACAGAACTAATATGGGAAAGAGAAACCATAAAGAGAACATTCGAGGAGAGGATTAGAACTTTCAAAGGAAATCCTAGAGCAGCAGAATTTGCAAGTCAAGGATATTGTCAAACAGCAAGAGGAATAATGTGTGAAGGATGCAAAAATCAACAGCCAATACCAGATCAGAATGTTAAAAAATTAAAACATAAAGGAAAATGTATGTACAAACAGGAAAAAGAGTCAGAGAACATAGAAGTAATAATTGCAAACCAACAAGTGGAAGATATTTTAGATCGACCAAAAACGAGGACCATAATGCTACTATCAGGAGTAGACACTCAAAAAATGAGGAAAATAATCAAGGAAAGGTTGGCTAATAACTTGGAATGTTACGACTCGACACAAACAATAATCCGAGCAATCAAGCGATACCAAGAGAAACCTAAAGAGAATCGCGACAAATCAATAATAAAAGAAGCCATTTTGGAGCAGCATCAATGTGTAACATGTTGGCAAAAGCATGTTGAAATAATTTATACACCCTGCGGACATATGGTCACATGTGAAGCATGTGTGTTAAAAGTTAGTATATGTCCAGTATGTAGAAAGCCGATCAACGGGCGGATCAAAGGATTCCGTTTCGCTGATCAGTAAACAAAAAAAATGAAAACAATGTGTAAAAATGTAAATAAAGATAAACGTAAAAACAAAAATTATAAAAATCAAAAACCACAAAAACACGAGATATGATGTAAATTATGGTATAAATTATGATAAATTTTAATGTGATTGAGAAGAGAGAATAATTGATATTAATATTCAGAAATTATAATGAACCAAAGCGAGATGACAAATCAAAGAGTAGAGGAAGTTGAAGCAGAGAACAAAGAGTCAATCGAAGGCCAACCCGAACAACTGTAAGGGATGAGAGAGGAAGCAGAGAAATGGCAACAAAGGTCAATACGATTAAAAGAAATGTTAATAGCAGTAGAAGGAGAACTACTGAAGGATACATTAAAGATAAAAACGATAAAAGAGGAACTGGAACAACAAGCAGAACAACGAGCAATGAATTCTGAAGGAAATGATAAACCTTACAAAGGACGAGAGGAAGAACTAATGAAAGAATCCATCCAAAACCAAACCAGAATCATAAACCAAAGAAAAGAGATCCGAATGTTAGAACAAGACAAGCAGGATCAACAAAGTGAGATAGAAAGATTACGAGAAGTAATAAAAGATAAAGAAACAGAAATACAAGAAGAAGGAGAAGAGACCATAAAAATTATGAACCAAATGCAAGAAGAAATAGAACAAATAAGAACCCAATACCGAATAGAAAGAACAAAGAGAATCCATATGGAACAAGCAAAAGAATGGGCAAAAGGACAAGCACGATACTAGAAAACCAAATGGACTGAGGATAGAGAACAATCAAGAGGTAATTGGGAATCACGCATCAGACATTATATACAACAAATAGCCGAAGAGAAAGATCGAGCAAGAGCCTATAAAACCAAGTGGGAAGATGCGAAAAAGGAAGTTAACAAATTGAGAAATCAAGGGCCAAAACCATCAAGGAAAATAAGAGAGCCCAGAGATGACAGACAAGAAAGAATGATGACCCAGATAACTGATCAAGCAAGAAAATGGCGAATAGAATGTAAAATATTTGAAGACGCCAACGCGAAACAGTTTAATCACATAGTAAGACTGGAGCAAGAAATTGTGTTCCAACAAAACAGAGTGAAAGAAATGCAAATCGAACAGGATGAAGCTCACCGACAAAAACAAAAAAAACGATGGGAAACGGAGATCAAGGAGAAAGCAATAAAAAGAGAAGCGAAAAAATGGAAAGAACATTACCAAGAAACCAAGAAAGAAATAAGACTGTTACCCAAAAAGATATTGAATATGGAAGATTGGGAGCTATGGAAACCAGTCGAAGTGCAAAAACAAACAATCGAGGAACGTAACGAACAGGTCCAAACACTGGAATTTCGGGAACAAATCAGACAAAGTACAATGAGAAGGCTCAGGAAAACTGAAACTAACCTCCGGAAATGGGTCAGGCAACTAAACCAAAAAATAGTGGAAACACTGAACGAACTGACCGACGAAAAACGACAAAAACAGCAGTTAGACGAGAAAATAACAGAACTCCAACAGGATGTGAACGGACATCGAGGAGTTGTAGTATCCAAAGAAATCCAGCTGAGACATCAACTCGAAGTCAATGAACAGTTGAAAGGACAAGTCGAAGCAGAAATAAAAACGATAAAACAAGGGTATAAGGAAAATGAGCAGAACCTGAGGAAAGAGATTGAAAAGTTAAAAGCGTTAGAAAATACGCATCAATTAGAAACACAAGTCGAAGACCTAACGGAAAATGTCGAATATCTTACCTATCTGTTAGACGAAGAAATACAAATATCAAATACCTTACGTGAAGAGGTAAACACTCTTCAGAATAGACCACCAATCCTGCTCGTGCCGTTATATCCAACGGAAATACCAACCCAAGTAACCGCTGAACCCGATGAAGGATTCGGGGAAACGGGCGACACAGTGGTATGAATTAAAAGGGAGAAAATTTGTAAAAAGTGTAAAAAGATAATAAAAATAATAAAAATGATAAAAACAAAAAATTGTAATCGATGTATATTTAGTATGAATTCGAACGAAACAGGAACCCGAATGAATCTATAAGACGGAGAATGTATACCAAGCCCAATTCAACTAGTGCAACCAATCGAACAAGACCCATTTAAATACTATAGTAAAAGGTGGAGAGCCGAAAGAAAAGAGTGGCAAGAACAAGTGGAGGAACAAGAATCAGAGATCGCTCGGATAAATCAGCAGCTGATACAATCAAAACAGTTAGTCAATGCAGTGAAACGAAAACTAACATCCAGCATGGGAGATAACAGAGGTCAAAAGAAAGAAAATGAGCGGTTGAGACGAGAATTAGCCGAGATAAAAACTCGTGTAGTCCTAGAGGATTATTGGAAAACAGAAGCAGAGAGGATGAGAGACAGCAGAAAGAGCGAACAAAGATATGTAATACAACTAGAAGAGAGTTGTAAAGAAGCTAGAGAAATAAAGCAAAATCGCCAGCAGACTCAAGATGAAATTAAATCGTTAACCGAACAATTCCAAGAATCGAAACGGAAGCTAGAAAAACAAACAATTAAACGAAGCAATTGCAAACGGCAACTCAAAAGAAAACAAGCAAAAGAGAGGAACCTGCAAATGAAAATCCACAACCAGCAAAGGATAATTAAAGAAAATAAGGAGCGATTAAAAGAACTCCCAAAACTAACCGAGCGACTAATAAAAGCCCAAGTCCTGATAATGAGATTTTCAGAGAGCAGGACTAGAGAAGAGTGCGAGATACACTCAACCCTGGAAAAAGAGAAAGAGTAAAAAGGGCTAAAACTCCACTGTAAATAAATGAAACAATATTGTAAATAAATATAAAATTGACTAATGTATATTGAAAATAGAAGTCATGAGCCAAAAACTGTGGATAATGATAATAATAATAATGAGAGAGTGCAATACTGAGAACCCTTTGGAGAGATGCGAGAAAACCCAACCCTTCAGAAGAGAAGACAGTACCTGCGCAGATTTCAAAGAGATCTGCAGAAATCGCGAAAACGAGGAATGTCAACAGATAACCCTTTAATGCACTCAATGCCCCACCAAAGAGAACAAGGACGATTTAAAACAAAATATCGAAAAAACCCAAGCGATGATACAAATCCTACTAAAAAACAACGATGAAATATCGAGAATAAAAAATGAGAACCTGGAGACAAAGAAAACCTTGGAAACAATCATCAGACAAATCCAAGAAAAAGCCAAAACAAACCCCAACAACAAACCCATCCGAGAAATTCAAAATATCGTCATATCAATCAGAAAACAACAAGAAAAACAAGTCGAGCAGAGAAGTGAACCTAATATAACAATCTTATCAATAGAACTTATCCTACCACTCAGTATAACATCGAATATTATACTCCTAATATACTGTCTTATTCTCGGCCTAACGAAAAACCAACAAAGGCGAAATACCCCAATCCAGAAATTTAGAGGAATATTCCACCAAATCCGAAATATCAGAAAAACCAACGAAACATCGAAACTCTCGCATATCTCTATCAATCACCCATCAAGATCAACCCAAAGAGAACTCCAGCTCGAAAGCGAAACCCAAGCCGTCAGTGATTCGTTCGAAGCCAAGTATAACTGAATTACATTGATTATTATTGATTTGAACTGATCCTATTGACTTACATTGATTCACATTGATATTAAAACTGAACTATCCAATTTTATTTCTTATATTTGATTACGTACAGTAGCCGGACCTTAAGTCCATCTTTATCTTGATATCTGGTTACTCCGTAAATACTTTTTAGGCATGAGAATGTTGAAAATAAAAATGTATATATCATTTTGAAAAGTCAATTAAAATTGCGGGTCGCAATTTTATGGACCCCCGAGTGTTTTATGTTGGGCCAGAACACATACGGCCTTGGAAAATGTTTAAATGGATCGGTAACACACACGCAAATATAACATGCAAATTTAAACTTAAACCTATTAAAACATCAACTAAACCCTACAAAATATGAAATAAAAGCAATTACACATAAAATAATAAACATAAAAATAAATTAAAATAATAACAAAACGCAACAAGATCCGCACGATACAAATACAAACATAACATGAAAACATAACAAATTCGACCGAAATTTGATAAAATGAAAATTTCATGAAAATGAAATTTAAATCAAAGAATTTGAATTAGAAATAATTCAATAAAAAATTTCAAATAAAAATTTATCAAAATAAATTAAAAAATAATAAAAATAAAGATTAGAATACACTCGAAAATAACAAGGTCGAATTTTGTTTTACTAAATCAAAAATAACACGCGAGGTTAGGTTCAAAAACTAAATCAGCCTAAATTAAAAGTTGAATCAAAACCATACCATGAATAGAATAAATTGTATTATAACGCAGATTCCTAACCCACTTGAATAATTAAATTAACCGACCCATCTGTATTATCCACCATTATCATCAACGAATACATCCACCATGGACACCCATTTTTAAGGTAGTTAATTCCGATACGAATACCCAACGAGTTCCAGATTTGTAATTGATTCCCAATCTCCAACACAAACCGACCACGATATCCAGTAATTTAAATTACCCATTATTCTATTTCCAAATGTCAAATGATGTAGGATCTAACAACTCGAGTTTCCGAAAATTGACTGAAGGCAAATAAAATGATAATTCCAATATTGTGAAAACCCAGAGAATAAGAATAAATCTAGTAATTAAAATTCCAATTGCTGAACGAGGAGAATCTCATGACTTTTCTAACGCAATGAGAGTTTGATTGAATATTAGAAAATACAAAAATGTTAAATAAATAAAAATTAAAACCAAATGGGTTTGAAGAAAATTGGGATTAACGTGGGAAAACCTGCCGTGACATCGTGAAGACGACGATGGCACGAGCGAGTTTTCCGCCGTTATTACCCAAAGAAATAAATACTTACTAGTTTTCATCGTCGAATGTCGACATCCATTTCAAAAATTTAACAAGTAATAGTCCAATAATTCAAACGGATGTCGAAAATTATTTATTTACCTGAATAGCGACTATCGTTCAAATTCCATCCAATTGATTCGTCCAACCGGATACCGACGCCCACGCAAAAAATCAACCAATATTAAACACGGATCATCTAACCCGTTCAGATAAAATCTTTTTTACAATTATGATAACTAACTTGGATTTAATAACCAACATGCCCGGCGAGGAAGTGACCGCAGCTTCGGGAATGATCACAGAAAGTAAGAACATATAATTCATATTTAATAAATGAACTTAATTAGTCTAGTAAAAATTATAATCATTTTACCTTTAATAGTAATAAATGTAATAATATAGTAAAAATTATAATCATTTTATCTTTAATAATAATAAATGTAATAATATAGAAAAAATTATAATCATTTTATCTTTAATAGTAATAAATGTAATAATATAGTAAAGAGTATAATCATTTTATCTTTAATAGTAATAGCTGTAATAATATAGTGAAAATTATAACCATTCTATCTTTAACAGTAATAATTGTAACAATCCAGTAAAAATTATAATCGATATTTTTTTCTATTTTTAATAGTAATAAAGGTGAACTCGTATGTTAACATTTATGATCAGCCGTTTTCTTAACCGTATGAAATTATAATTATCTAAATGACCCCGCTACAATCTTCTTGTATGAGCACTAACCAAAGATCTTAAAATCAGTTGTCTTATTGACCATTCATGATTATCCCCAACCTACCAGGTCTAGCCATTAAATTTTCAATCGCCACGATTCATCTATCACACCCTCCTATCATCATTTTTATAAAATCTGTCGTTAACGATTTTTATTTTCTGTAGCTAGTCCAACGAATCACCTACAAATTTCTCTCGCAGACCGATGGAGATGGGCCTGGGCCCGATAAAGACAAGAAAGATGTCCCGAATTTCCTCCATCAAAGTTCCTCGACAGAAACAATCTGGGGCAGGAGGTGGCCGAAAAATGGAGCCCGGCCAAAGAAATCTACCGGCAGGCTCGACATCTGCTCGAGAGCTTGGAGTCCCATCAGCGCCAAGTAGACATACAGGTGATCCGAGCTCGCCAGTATCTGGCGAACGTTGAGGAGGATTTACTGGCGGGTCGGATCGCCGACAATTATTGGCACCCCCAACAAATCTCCCCGATACCGGCCCCGCAAGCAACCCCGGCCCGAACCCGCAATACCAATAGGCCAACCATGTCAATCTCGGGCTGTACACCCGAAGAATGGGTGGCGAAAGGCTTCCCCTGAACAGACAAGGACAAAAATCTGATTAATGATAATTAGAACTAATTGTTTTCCTTTTTGTTTTTGATTAGTTTGATTAATGATAATTAAAAATAATTTTTTTTGTTTTGTTTTTGTTTTCGATTAGTTTAGAGTTTTTATTATCTTTAAATGATTTTCATTAGTTTGTTTGGGTTAAATATAGATCATATGATTACGCTCTATCAGTAAACCTCTCCCTTTTAATTATTTTCTATTACTAGTCATGGAACTGGTCCAATTACTACAAAAGAAACTATCCCGCGCTCAGCAATCCAACAAAGCTCTATATGAGCAGATAATTCAGCTCACCAAGGAGGTTCAGCAGGTGAAATCTACCTGGGTGGACCCAGCAAAACTCAAGTCCATCTACCAACGCCTCACAGCTGCTCAAAAGGGTTGGGCTGAGGAACGACAACTGAATCAGAACCTCCGGACGCAGATAAGGGGGTTGGAAGTTGCCCTGGCCGCCAGTCGTGAAGGAGAAGCGGTGACTTACCCTCTTATCTTCGCCCCATCTCAATTGGCGTACCGGGATTCAGCCAGCAGCTCGACACCATTGGCGACACCATCGGCAGTCCCTTCGAGCAATTACCGACCGGGACGTAAAGAACGCGCCCGACGCAGAGCCGTACGTCTGGCAAACAAATTAACTTAATGTGTCTTGTGTCGCTTTAACATTGAATTAACTTACAAATATTGTCTGAATGAATTGGTTTTGTTTTATGAATTGAATGTAAAATTGTAATTATCTCTAAATCATTTAAAAGTGGTATGTTGTAAAATATAAATAATATTGAGTTGCTGCCGAAAAGTCATGAGCATTCACACCGCGTCACCTGAACATCGTTCTATTTCTACCGGTAAACATGAGTCTGATCTTGAACTTTCTTACACAGGGGACATTGTAAAGCGAGCATAGGTCTTCCATCGACAGCTCGTTGAACCCGAGGGTTGTCCGGGCAATGACAGTATTAGTAATAGTGCTCACTTTTTGCGGACAATCCACCCATTTGAACACATTTCCAACGTTGCCTAGCAACGGTTGCCGAGTGGTAGCTAGAAAATATTTATATGGCGTTACCGGGGTAACAATAAGATGATTTAAACAAATAGCGAAACCCAGTAACCCACCACAATAAAATTTTTGTAAATCATCTTAGGGTAATTTAAATTAGAAATTTTTATATTTGAATTTAAAAAATTTAAATTTTGTAAATTAGCTTCTTAAATAGGAAAATATAAATTTCGTATTTTTATTGTAACGTTGATAATACAATGAATTATGCACCTACCCTTGGTTATCACAGGTATTGTCAATGTTATCGTTGCTAATGCCTGTTATAATTAATTGGTTATGAGTACGATGATAGATACCTCTAGGACGTATAAGGAAATAAGAAGACATACCCATCCCTTCCCCCATCTAGATGACATAATACTTACCGTGAAGATAATGATTAAAATATATTATTACATTAATACTCGTTATGTATAAATTAGAGTTAATAAAAACGAAATTAAAAACTAATTTTGTTCAGTGGACCCTCACAGAAAGATGTTGGAGCAGTTCCGTAAGGATATAGCCGGATACCACCAGACAGCAATTGTTCAAACCCAGAGGACGGAGGCCATGGTGCGGAAGTGCCGCTACATGGAGCAAACATGGCTTCGTCCAGAGGCAGCAACCAGGTTAAAGGTAGAAATAGATACCTTGAAGACACAGTTGGATCAGAAGAATGAAGCCCTGCGGTTGGCCGAGCAGAAGGCCCAGGAGCTTGAGAAGCAGTTAACTGAATGGAAGCTTAGGGACAATATCCGTACAGGTCTCATACAGAGTGGTGTCTCGCTTTCAGAAGAACAACAAGCCATAGTGCTGAGGAATGTTACCGGAAAAGACGATGGCATAAGGACCATAACACCAGGCCCCTCCCATACGTCAGAGGAATTACCCAAAAGAAACCGCAGAAAAAATCGTCCAAATAAAAGAGAGAGGTAGCGACAGTTTAGGTTAAACCGAGCTCGCCTATTGGGTCATATCTTGGACGCCAATGGATTTTAATTCACCCTAACTCTGTGATCATGCATTTAATGTGACTATGATTTATAAATGTTAATTGTTCATTAATCTTAAATTTATAAATATTAATTGTTTATTTATCTTAAATATAATCTATTAATGTTAACTTTAATGTTGAAGTTGTTATGGATGCTTGGATGGGGTTGAAGTTATTGAATATGGGGTAACCGAGGGATTAATTGATTAGGTAAATTATGAATTAATAGGCAAGAAAGGGACAATCGAGTAGAGCATGAAGTCTTCTATGACAGCTCATGGACCCGAGGAAGGTTAGGGCATTAGCAATTCTTGAGAAGGAGCTCACCTTTTGCTAACCTTCCACCCACTAGTTCACAGTACCAACGTCAATTTGGACGGGTGACTAGCGGTTCAAAATTCTTGTGGAGGCGCTGGGTGGGGATAGTAACCCTTAGGCAGTTCAAACTATTTTAAAGACCCATCAGTGCCCAGCACTCTCAATTTAAAACGACAAATCTATGCTGGTGGGAAGCATTATAAAATAATGCACGAGTTCTTTTCATTGTCAGTGTGAGCTGAATAGCCAAATTAAAACCATTAGGAATTGGTAAATAAAGAATCCAAAATGTAGTTTAAGGCATCTACAAGTTGGCCACAGAGCAAATACAAAAGCGTGGATAACTGGTTCCTTCTGGGCGGATTGGCTATAAAAAAAGATAGCAACATTCTTCTGCTAATTGTCAAATGTTCTCCACACAAAGAAGTTCATAATCCTACCAACATCGACCTAATAAAAGTCCGTTAACATGCTGACTGATGCCTGGAACAACATGACCTCTGTGACGATCTGTAATTGATAGCACCAGTTAGAAATTATCAAAACTGCTCCTAACATTGTTGAGATCGGAGTAGAACCAGAAGAAAATTTGCAGGTACGTACTGCAATTTTATTAAAGTTATGCAAATTTCTTCGTATTGCCTATTGCTTGTTTATAATTCATATTCGAACAGTGGCGCCATTGCTTAGAGATCCCTACAACGGCTGAGCACTACATGCATGTCAATAATAATATGATTTCAGCTAGTCTTTTTCTTGATTCCGAATTAGGTGCTGAAATTGATCAGAAAAATCCTGACTTCTCTGATTCTGTATTGCCAGCTAAACCTTCTGGTAAATATGTCCTTAGCTGATGAAATATGTCTGTAGCTCCAGTGCCTTTATGCAAATGCCAACATTAGCATATTACCGATTACTTTAAGCGGCTAAAGTCACAGAACACCAATTTTTATTTGAAGCTTTTAAACTTTTTTTTTGATTGTAGCCATTTGATTTATAACAATAACTAATTTTTAAATAACCATTGTTTAATCATAAATTTCCCTTAAAAATAAAATGATGCAAACATTTAAAAACAATCAATAATTTATTTTATATTGAGACAATATAAACGTTTTAAAATAGTGTCCATTTCATTTAACTAAAAGAGGCTCCAATTGATTCATTTTATCCAATTTCTCAACATCAGTTCCACCACCAATAAACTTACTGTTGACAAAAACTCGTGGTACAGTTCTCGCACCAGTTATTTCACTAAGATAATCTTGTATTTTATTACAATTTGGATCGTTTTCCAATTCAACAACTTCATATTGATCGGTTGGGATTGAAGTTCCAATGTATTTATTCAGCACATTTTTAGCTAATGTACAATATGGACAAAACGACTTGCTAAAAACGACAACTTTTTTCGTTGAAATTTTTTCATTAACAAATTCTGCAGCCATCTAAAATTATTTTACTAATTTAAAGTATATTACAAATATTTCAATAGGTTTTATTTAGAAAAATCTTGTATCAAAATATAAATTTAAACAACGTACCTTATTTTTTATTTTTGGTTCAAATTTGAATATTCGAGAAATCAAATTCATTGGATTTGTTTATATAAAATATTAAAACAATAATAAAAAATGTTTATTTTTAACGCTCAATTATTAAAAACTGCCAAATTTGCACATTGTTTGGATTTCTTAAAAATTTCTAGAATTTTAAATCATAAAAATAAATTTCGTCTATTTCACAGATATATTAAAAATTCAAAAGACTAGTTTTGCTAGAAATTTTATATTTTAAAAACAATTTACACTTCCTTAAAATTCATTTATTATTTGAAAATAATTATAATGAAATTTGAGATCATCAAGTGTCTGATTCAGTGATTATTTGTGAACCGCCACCTTAACTTTAAAATATGTTTTAACATGCTTAATTAACATATTAGTTTGATGTTCATAAAAATGCAAAATACAAATGAAAAATTGGCAAAAATTGATTAAAATATCAGATAAGTAAATAATAAAATAAGACCTTGTTGCAAAGTAATTATTTTATTTTTTACTTATCTGATATTTTAATTTATGCTGCTACCAAGGAATCACGGTTTTATATTAAAAGTTAGTTCAAGAAAGTAAAAAAAATATTTTGGTTAAAATGTGGTGACCAGTGAGAAATAAAAAATAAATGAAGTAATTTAAAGATTATTTCAGGGCTTGAATAATAAAAAAATGAATAAATAATTAGTCTCATTATTATCGAAAAAGCTGTGACATATTTTGAGAAACCTGACGTTGAAACTAATTAATTTCTTAAATTATTTAAAGAGAGATTCTCTTAAATATTTTCTATTTTGATCTAAAAGAGCAGGATGACACTACAATGATTGATGGTAAATCGGTTCATATAAATAGTAAGGTGGAAAATTTTAAAAAGAGGTTATTATAAAAAGTAAGTGTTATATTTACGAATTAAGAATATAATTAAATAAATTTAAGAACAAATTCAAAAATATAGTAATTTACTACAATATTAAAACTGTGGTCTATAAGCCATAATTTAAACCAAAATGAGAAAATTGTGTAAATTAAAACAAAATAATTAATGAGATTTGGAAATTATCAAAATGGCTGCTGTAACATAAGCACGTACCGCAAGCAGAAATCAAAAAATAAAATAAAACATATTAAATAAAACAAAATAAAAACATAACAAAATTAAATAAAACAAATATTAATTAAAATCATTGAAAAGCCTACAGATGCAGAAAGAAACACAAAACCAAAATATAAAACCGCCAAAACCTTACAAAAGAAGGTTTAGAAATTACATAGGCGGAAGCGGCGACCAAAAATTTAAATATCAAAGGGTAAAAAGAGAAACAAACAAAAAGAATGGTTAAACAATAAAAAATAAAAATTTACGAAATATTGAGAAAATAATAGCAAAAAATAAGGAGAAAAATAAAATATATAAAATAAAGTTAAAGCAATAAAACCCCCCCGAAAAATAGCCGAAAAAGGCTCAAAATACTCTGATTGGTCGCACCCAGGCATGAAAACAATATATATACAGCAGTCATTTTCATAATTTTTAGACATTTTGTTGACAGACAATTTTTGTTAGACTTTTAGAAAATTTTGTAGACACAAAATTTTTAGTCAGTTGTTGAGACAATTTGTTTTAAACAATTGTCTAGTCAATGTTTATGCCGATGTATGACAATTTTTGAAATTTGGATGCTTGACTGACAAACTTGTCGATCGTAAGTATTGTTAGTTTTTGTAGAAATATATTTTTCTAAGTTAATGTTTTGTTTAATTTGTTTAATATTTTCTTTTGTTTCTCAATTGGCCCTAATTAACAAGAAATTTGTAACAGATAATGTTTTAAAAATTCACTTGAATTCTAAGCTTATCTTAAGATCAGAATAATTTCTTTAATTAATTAAACAAAAACATGGGATTGTTCTCGTCTTTGCAATCTCTTTTAAGATATTAAATTATTTATTCTATTTCTACAATGTTTCTAATGTTTTCCTTTTATATTGCACATAGTACTTTCTTAGAATTTGACTCAGATCTTGAACATGACTCCTTGTAAATTTTTGCATTTAAATTCTTATGAGGTTCGTTGTGCTCTAAGTTACTTTTTCACATTGTTGTAATCTTGACTATAAATTATTTATAACAATAAAACTAATAATAAGTAATAATAATTGTTTAGTTTCATCTCTGCATTTTTCATTTTCTATAGTCAACTTTTCCATCTGGAAGTTCATACCTCTTATGAAGTGACGATGAAGAGGTCTCAGTTTGCATTTCTTGCTCAAAATCAAGAGCAATATAACACAATTTTTCTGTAATTTCTCGGATAATTTTTCTTTCGAATGTCGTTGTAAACTAGTAACCTCTTTCTGTTAGGATTTTCATTAGATAATCAGTCAAATCTCTTCCAGCCAAATATATTTTGCAAATTGCATGAAGCAGCACTTAGACTACTGAACGCTCAACCGCATAAAAAAGAGAGAACTGGAGCAATAGATTCGAGATGAACAAAAACATCTTTACCGTATCGTTCCTTGCCTTTAATAATAATTCTATATCCATTCTTTGAGTTAAACCATTTAACGTGTCCGACATCTTGAAATTTAGCCATAACTGAATTTATTCGCAAAAAACAAAGCGAAATGTCTAATTCAGAAATAATTCAAAAATGATTACGAAGACAAAATATATTTAAGTAAATTCAAAGTTTCATGAAACCCAAAAAATGTCTTTAAACTATACTCAAACTGTTATCAAAATCAATTTAACCAAATTCAAAATGTCTTCCAATTCCACGTAAATAAACAAAAAAAAACTATTTAAATAAATTCCAAAATAATACTTCGAAAATTAACCGTAATCCTTAAAATTTCCAATCGATAAGAACAATTCTCTCAATCTAAAAAGTACTCGCGTCTGTGTGTGCACCCAAATAAAAATTCACAACACTACCAATAGTGCATATAGACGCGACAAAAGAAACAACGCTATTGAGCTTGAACAGCAACAACAACAACAACAACAACAACAACAACAACAACAACAACAACAACAACAACAACAACAACAACAACAACAACAACAACAACAACAACAACAACAACAACAACAACAACAACAACAACAACAACAACAACAACAACAACAACAACAACAACAACAACAACAACAACAACAACAACAACAACAAAATAATAATAATAATAATAATAATAATAATAATAATAATAATAATAATAATAACAATAATAATAATAATAATAATAATATAGTGCTAACTATGTTAATAGCATTTTATATAAAAACGATTTTCAATTTTCGTCTTTAACTGTAAAACAATATTTCCATTATTATTATTTCCGACACCAAATAGGGTGGGGGAGGTTGCATGTATATTGCGAACTGAAAACCCATCATTCATTTCTATTTCCCAAATTCAGAAATTATTTTAAAACAAATTAATTGAACAAATTTAATGATGGCAATGACAAATTCCAGTGCTCTTTTTTGTTCCCCCTAATTATTCTGAAAATTCAATTGAATTTCAGAAATTAAATTTGATCTGGAATCCAAATGAAAATTCTGAATTTAAAAGAAAAAAATAATTGAAACGTATTTTTTAGTTTGAGATTTCTAATTTTAAATATCAACTTTAATTTCGTTTGTGACTTCAACATGAATTTGCAAATTTCCCATTCTGCTTTTGTTTTAGAAATATTTTTTTATCTTTTACTATTTTCTCTATTTGAGCTGTTAATTTTTTTAAAATCCCGTCAATTGGACATCAGTAAATGCCAACAATTGATTATACCAACAATGCTTATTTATTATAGAGATGATGGTATTATTTGACATGCGAGAATTATAAATTATAATCAACAAATATATTATTATTGCAATTATTAATATCAGAATTCATTACTAAGGTATAAAATAAAAATAATAAATCCAAATAAATAAATAAATTAATAAAATAAATAAATAAATTAAATCAATCTTAAATATTCAAACAAATGTAAGAGACAATAATTTCGATAATACCTGCAGAGCTGTGATTAAAATAAACTTTGTCAAGGTTTCCAAAAATGTAAATAAGTATGTAATTAATTAAATTACTTCTTATTTGGTTGTTCTTTTGAGAGTAATTGAAGGAGAAAAAATTGATCTAAACATAATAATAAATAATAAAACAAATGATATTGGTAAAAGCCATTACCATTGAACATATAAATCTGAAAGAGAAAAAATACATAAAATGTCGAAATTAATTAAAAATAGAACTTTATGAATTATTTTATAAAACAAGTTTAAAAACAAATTTAAAAAATTCTAAATTTTTTGTTAATCATTTTCTGGATTCTTTGGATGGTGTAATGATTTGAAAACTGTCAATTGTTGGCGATAGGGTTGGTTTTTATTTATTTTTTCTAGGGTTTTTGTGCATCTTACCCCCTAAACGCCATCACGATTATTATTCTGTCCCTCCTATGTACCCATGATGATTGCCATGTTGGTACTGTACATAGAGGTTGAAAATTCATGAGCAGGTGAGCTCCATTGCTAGAACTACTTCTCATGATATTCTCATTTTCGGGTTCTTGACTGCCGATAGAAGGTCTTACGTCTTTCTCTTTCTATATCCTGGTCCTTACTCGTCTATTCCTACAATTTCCATACTTATTCATCATCTTTACCCATTATTTATAGATGTATCCTTCAAAAATTTGGGCAGCGTTCCTCCCTTATTTTTTGGTAAATTTTCTATTTCATTTGTTTAATCACGGAATCGACTACATTTGTCCTAGTTTACCTTTATATTTCCTTATATTAAAAATTTGATTAGCAGTTCTTTAACTCCCGGTACATTTCCCATGATTTTAAGTAATTACAACCCTCTGCGATCACTTCAATAAACGCTACTCTCTTCTGTCAGATTAGATCATTCAATTTTTGGAAAACTACTTTCAAATTTACATTCCTAGCCTATCCTATCCTTTCCTATTTGATTTTCTGATTTATTTTCTAACAAAGTTTTAAATTTTCCTTACAAAACTTTAATCCCACTTAACTATAGTCGCACTTCCCGAATTTTATTCCGACTCGCTCCGGCCACATTTTCAGCAGTCGCCTCGAGTATACAACGACGCCCTGCGTAGCGGTCCTGTGCACAAAGCCAGAACCGACTGCGAACTGCCGAGGGGTTCACGAGGCACGACCCACGAGCTCAACTAAGGGTTTTCACCCACTAGCCGGCACCCGGTCCGTCCCATGAACCATCTATTGAAATACGTATTATAAATAAGATTTTAGGGGGATTTGTCAGTGGCACCAAAAGATTCCACGACCATCCAGAATAAAATCAAAGTAACAAGACTTCGAAATATATATTTATACAAAAAATAACAGTACTTACAATCCACAGTCATGCTACCAGATTTGAAAAATTGGCATAAATTGGCATACAAAATTCGGTCTAAGAATGATTCACTGCTAGTCTAAAATTGTCTAAAAATTTTCTAGTAGTCACCTGACTGAAAAAATGTCTAAGACAGTCTAAAAATTGTGAAAATGACTGCCGTATATATAGTATTTTTGTGCCTGTGTGCGACCAATGGGCGATTTTTCGCCATTTTTAGGGCTTTTTAATTATTTTATTTATTTCAAAATATTTTTTTAATTTTTTATATATTTTTCTTTATTTTTTGATATATTAATATTTTATTGTTGGATTTTATTTTTATTATTATTTTCTTAAAATATTATTTTTAAACCCCAATATTTTGTTTTCTGGTCGCCTCTTCTGCCTGTGTTTTTTCTAAACCTTAATTTTGCAAGGTTTTGGCAGTTTATTTTATTTTTCATATGTTTCTTTTTGCATCTGTAGGCATTTTTCCGAATTTTAATTAATTATTTGTTTTATTTAATTTTTTAATATTTAATATTTTTAATTTGTTTTAATTAATATGTTTTATTTTATTTTTGGTTTCTTCTTGCGGTGAGTGCTTATGTTACTGCAGCCATATTGACAATTTCCAAACGACATTAATTATTTTGTTTAAGCTTATACAATTTTCACATTTTTGTTTAAATTGGTTTTTGTAATTTTGTTTTAATTTTGGCTCTGAGCCCAACACAATAATAAATGCTATATAAACATTTAAAAACAATTATAACACAGATTTTGAATTTCATTTAAGTTTTATCATTACTTTAGATATATTCTTTCTTCCATAACCTATTTTAGGAAATTTTGAGTTTTAATTCTGTTTATTTGCTTTTGTAGTTAATTTATTGCTAAAATATGTTGGAAAAATCACCAAGTACTGTTATTGAATATTTTTGAATAAAAAGTATTCTTATTCTCGATGTTTAAATAAACTGAAAAAAGTAATGAGAAATATTTTACATTTTTGAATTAGAATACATTTACAGAATAAATAATTCTAGAAACTTTCTCATTGGCTCCTAACTGTTAACCAATCAAAGTGTGTCCTACATATATAACACAATATGAAATGTTTAAATGTAAAGAGTATAACATAAAGTATTGATCGTCTTTAAATAAATCACATATACCAATTTTCTGTTCCTAAAGACATAAAAGTTAAAAAATATCATACTTAGACTGTCATACATTTTGACTGTTTTAGATAGATAAAGAATTAATTTTTAAAATATTAGGGATTTATAAATTTTCAGAATAAATTTAAAATTATAAAATCTTTGAAATTTGAAACTCTTCATATATTAATTATAATAGGGAAAATTGAAAGAAAATCCCCAAAATAAGTATAAAAATTTACCTCTTTAATAAAAAATTCCCTCACTTTCAACATTATTCAAAAATATAAAGCCCTGGTATAGAATGATGGGAAGATCAGCTTTAGTGAGCTTAACATATTACCAAAATTAACTATAAATAAATTACAGATGTCAAGATGACAAATATAATTACCGTTGCGTAATATTTTCATTTTATTATTTTATTAATCTTAGAATTTTATTAAATAAATATTTAATTAAAATTTTGTACAATTAAATTTTCAACATATTAAAAACACCAATTACGATATTTTAAATATTAGATTAATATTTTTTGCAAATTTATGATGCTAGAATAAATTAAATAAATTGCAAATAACGGACGTCAAAAATTTACGATTGTAAATATAGATAAATTTTATCAAATTAAATTAAAATCTAGAAAATACGGAAATTAGCTACGGTGGAAAATTATGAGACACGCAGATCTCACCAGCGTATTGCATGACAGTTACTACGTTTCCTAACGACATTTAACAATGTGAATAGCACTTCTAATAACTTATAAAATTGAACTTATAATAATAATAATAATAATAATAATAATAATAATTATTATTATTATTATTATTATTATTATTATTATTATTATTATTATTATTATTATTATTATTATTATTATTATTATTATTATTATTATTATTATTATTATTATTATTATTATTATTATTATTATTATTATTATTATTATTATTATTATTATTATTATTATTATTATTATTATTATTATTATTATTATTATTATTATTATTATTATTATTATTATTATTATTATTATTATTATTATGTAATTTTATTGATTAAATTAATTATTAAGTAAAAATTATTAAAACGATTGAAAAATTACAGAAATATATACAGGATATTAAACACAATTTATTCATTCAAATTTCAGGGCCTAAGTAAACACAATTTTTTCTGAGTGATAATAGAAAATGTTCAAATAATAACAAAATCGGAAACGAAATATTCATAAACATTTCTAAGTACAAGGATCAATTTTTCTATTAAGAACCTAAATCTTCAAAAAAAAAGGATTTTTATAATAAAATTTTTTTTCAAATTTAAAATAACTATTTTATAAAATTATTATTATATAATAATAAAATAATTTTAATTGCAAAATTAATTTAATAATATTGGTAATAATAATTTAATAAAATTTGGCCTATTTCAGGTGCAAAAAAAGCATTTTAGTTGGACCTCAAGTTTCTGAAAATTTATTAGGTGGTTAAAATAAACTGTTTATTTTCAAAAGTTTTGTTTTATTTTTATTTATATTTTTAAATAACATTGGAATTATTAATTTCTGAATTCAAAACAATTTATTTAAAATCATGATTTTTATCATCTTCAATTCTTACAATTCAAACATATTAAAAGACTAATTTAAGTATCATCAGAGCTGTCAATATCAACAGAACTGCCAATAAAACTGTAAGCATTTATAAAAAGTCACTAAACTATTGCTAAAAATGTGTAAAAAATACAAAATCAAAATGTTCAATTAATTAATTTAAATAGTTGCAAGGAACAGGAGAAATGATAATAGAACATTTTTACTGTTCCAGAAACGGAGTTTGAAGCAGAAATTCGAAAATAAAAAAGAAAAAAAGAAAACCCTAAAACAAAAAAATCGAACCAAAAGATAGACCAAATTAATTAGTGCACCTTTTCAGATAAGGACTGAAGAAATATACAATTATTCCCACAGAATCTGGTAAGTTTTGGAGTGCTGGTAGCCACACAAAGTGAATGGTTATTTAAATTAACATTATCTCTGATATCAGAGTAGCAGAACAAAATTTATTTCCCCATAAGCGTTTCTGTTTAAAGGAATATATTTGAAAACACTGATAATGTAAAACTATATGAATAAACAAGAAAAAACATGCTTTTATTTTAAGAGAGGAGCATTAGACGTTAATATCGGGTTAACTGAGAATATTGAAGAATATTATGATAGAAAAAATTATTCTATTAAAGGTTTTCTTAGCGATTAGAAGTAATCCATTTTAATTTGTGGTTCTTTCCATCGGGTTTTAACCAAAATTAAATATTTATCACTATTAAGTTGCAAAGTGACTTTATTTATAATTAATTGGATTTTGTACATCTTAATATTGATACATCACTTTAAATTGAATCTGCAATAAGAAGATTATTTGTACGTCATATTCACGTGACCTCTTATATGGTTTAAAAGAGAATACACCACATCATAATTAAGTTAAAATTGTGTGCTCATTTCACATTTAATATATGCTGATATTACCGCATTTATTTTTCATTTGTCCCATGGTTGTCACTCATTAGTATGTGTGCAAATATTCGGCAGTTTACACATTTGTTACAAAATGTTAATTCTTGCATAATATTTCATTTTTTTCTTTATATTTTTAATTAATAAACAATTTTTGAAAGTTATTTATTATGTTTAATTTTTTCATTCATTATAATACATGTAACCGCAATTTAAAATAAGCCGGGTCCATTAGACCCGTGCGGTAGTTTTAGGAGCATTTTATTTTGATAGACGCAGAGTTATATTTTGTTATGACTTCTAAATTGAATAGTTTGAACACATGAAGTTAGTTATAAACTGAAATCAATTGTTATTGAGCAAGTAATTTTCTATTAAACCTAACAATTTAAAAAATTTCACTTTACTTTCTATATTTTCAAATTGAATATTTTATAATTATGCCTTTTTAAAAATTTCCAATCTCATTTTAAGAAATGGAATATTTTTTCTATCGAAAATTTTTAATATTACGGCTTTTAATAATTTATCACTTCAATATTTTTAATTATCGTTTTGCATTCTTTATCTTTTAAAGATTAGCTCTACTGCGTTTTTTCTATTATTCTATATAGTTTTACACAGCTTTTTGTCTTTATTTCGAACTTCTCTCTTTATTATATTTTTTACTTCAAAGTGATTCTTTGTATAATTTTGCAATGAAACATTTGTTGGGTTTATTTGATTATAAGTCACCATGCACTTTTATTCATCGTGTTCAAATTTTACAAAGAAAATTAATAGAACCATACACAAGAAACTTTTATTCGCGTTTACCACTATAAACACAATTGTCAATACAATATCTCTTTATGTGCACCTTTACGATAGGGTTAAGTCAACTCACGGTAGGTTAGTCATTTTGGCACGAAGGGAAAATTTAAATTGGCTAATATTAGTTTTTATTCGCTTTCAGACTGACATTTGTTGTTTAAAAATTATTACACCTGTAACTGTTTCAAATATCTCCTACACTTAGACTATCTGCTCAATTTCCTCACACCTCATTCAATTTCAACTACTTTGTTTTTAGTTGTGCTAATTAAGTAACAACTTTTCGCTACTTTACTAACCCCGAAAACTAATTTTTGTTTATTCATTTTATAAGAGAATTAATTAAATTATCTCCTAAGGGTTTCCACATGGTCCAAGCTCTCAACATTCCCTAGGTTTCCCATATGGCTCGAGCTTTCTACATGCCTATTAAATTCTTCATTAATTTTTAATTAATATTTATTGATTTTATATTAGCATATTTTTATTCTTTTCTTCATTTGCTATCCGTTCATACATGCTTCCTCCGTAATAACAATTAATTTTTTTAAAATCAAATTTAAATAATTTTATATTTATTTAATCGTTTTAAATGACCCCAGCACATTTAAAAAGTAATTCAGACTATAAGAGGTTCATAAATTTCCATAGTTTTCAAAATTAAATTTAAATAAAATTTTTGAACTTAGATGTAAATAATTATTATTTAATTCCCTAGTTCCTTATTCCACACTGGGGCGGGTCGTAGATATCTTTTATTATAATAACTACAGACAAATATATAAAAACAAAATAAACATATTGATTAAACTATGTAGTGTTTGATTTACCTTAGATGTCAGCTTGTGCTCAAATTGGAAGTAAATCTTAGATTATATTAAGATTTGATAGAAAAAACTTTGGGATTAGAGGCTAACTAAAAATAAAAATTTTAATAAACCTAAAATTTAATTAAATTTTTATCTAAATTTTGATTGGTTGAAAATTAAATAAAATTATTATTAATTTACAATTTAGAATTAATAGTATGTAATATATTAAAAATTTTAAAAATGAATCAAAAAAGAGCGGTAATAAACTCATTAATTCAAAAAATAGGAATTCAATTAAACCTCTCAAATCTTGTAATAGACGCATCAATTAATACAATGCAAATCTTTCTACGGAAGTGCAAGGAAACGCCTCCAGTAGTTAACTCCGTCATAGCTTGCATCCATTTAAACTGCAAATATCAAGAGTTGAAAGTCAACTTATCCAGCATTATTAAAGTTGCAACTAGACCAAATAAAACATTATCAATGTCGGAACAATTAGAGTTTGAAAAAGAAATATCCAATATGGAAAAAGTGATCCTAAACTACACCAATTTTGACAACTTAAACTATATTTCTTGCACCGAGGCATTGAAGAAATTTGTCAAACTTTATGACATCTCTGACAACTTTGCAAACAGAATCCTTTGCACATGGAAAAGTATTTTATATATCACAGATATGAGATCAAATTATTCAAATGAAGAAACTTTAGCCTTGAGTGTTTTTATCTTTCTCAGCATCAACAGTTTGGACCTAGAAAAAATAGATACAAAACCCTGGTTCCATCACATTGACAAAAGTTTGTCATATTCAAGAGTCATAGAGATGTTCCAGTGCTACAAAACAAATTGCTCAGAAGTTCCATTAGAAATCAAAGATAAAATACACAGATTTATAAATATGTCAGTTTTAAACGCAGTTTATTATTAAAAATTTTTAAAAAACAATTATTAATTTAAATAATTTTTTAAATTTTTAAATTTTTATTTCTCAAATTAAAACCGAAATTAAATAAAAATATTTTCTACTATTCTGAATGTGATTAGGAATATAACTAAAATAATTTATCAAAAATTTTTATATTTTTTATTTAACTAAAATATTTTATAAAAAATTGTTTTAATAAAACAATTTTGAGAAAAATTGCAACCAACTTTGTTTTCATTAATGTGTTTTATTACGAGACTCAAAGTGATTAGAAGAAAAATCATTTTATTTCATTTATAGCGTGTCAAAGAGACAATTGCCGACTTCGATGCCATTGCTCAAGCATGCTGTTTTTCTGCAAAAAATTGTCTGAAAAAAATGCAATTTGCCACTGATACTATTCTAACTAAAATGCAATTATTTCACCCTTTAATCAACGGTTTTCGTAATAAAAATAAACAAAATACGTTTAAAATTATTTGTTACAATAAAAGTAAAACGAAACCAAGATCCAGAAACTTTTCAAAGGATTGACAATTTTTTTTCATTTCAATTTCTTGACTTCTTTCAAATAATATGAGATCAAATTAATTTTACAAGTTAAAGAATTGACATTTAATTTAAAAAATTAAAATTAACATAACGTAATTATATATTTTTATTCATACAAAATTAAATCACATTTTTTGAAATTTTAATTTAATAAAATAATATTAAATAATTTAAATAAATTAAGTTATTAAACAAAATATGCAAAGGATTTTGAATGCAAACATTTTTTAATTTATGTAATTAAAGTGGTCAGTGGATTTCTCAAAAAATAAGTTCGCAAGTTGTCCTCTCCCCTCCTTTTACATGGTTTCAAAATTACAATAACTAGAATGTGAAACTTTGTAATGGTCATATTTACAAAATTTAGAAAACCGATTATAAATGAACCATTCCAGCATTTTAAACTTACTCATTATTAATCAAATTCCACTAATACACGAATTGGTACTCAATGCAACCAGGTTGCAGGTTTGTACTCACTAATTCATACATTAAATGTGGATTAATAAGTTCTGTTGTCGTTATTGAAGTTTCGTTTAAGAGTTATAGAATAACAGAAATGCAGCAAAAAAAGAAATATGATTTATATCACTAAAAAATATTACGCAAACGACTTTAAGGAAAAGAACTGTATTATCAATTACAACTTTATAAAATAGTAAAAATTAAATAAGCAATTAAGTAAACACAAAAGGCACAAATGACAGTCAATCCGATTAAGGATACAATGAGTTTCCAAAATAGCCTGATCTTGATTTATTGTCTGATTCTTGTAGAGAAGTGTCAACTGAACATTGTCTGCCAGTTTTTAATAAACAACTGCTGGCTCGACGTTGTGACATGTGTTTTGGTGACTGATCATCGTAGCTAGATGTAGCACATCTCCTTAAGCGAGTGTCTTGAGAAAACTGGCGCAATAAATCTTTCATACTGCAATAGCGATAATGTTCACTCCGTCTAGGACCTAAGGCTCCTTTATGTCGACTCATATAATGCAGCACTTGAACCGGAAGCTCTGCTAAAACTTCTTTTGCTAGTGAGACTTTATTCCACCTGATACTATCACTTCCGTCAGCTGCAGCTCTTAAAAATCTCCTCATCGGCACGAACTGTGAATTTATTTAAAATAATAATAATTATAATAATAATAATAATAATAATAATAATAATAATAATAATAATAATAATAATAATTATAAGGTGACCAACTATTTTTTGTTCAAAAAGAGTACACTTTTCAAGTATTTCATAGGTGAAAAAAAGAAGAAAAAACGATAAAAACTTTATTTTCTTTTAAAAACATATTTTTCTTCTGAGTGGATTTTTTTTTGCTAAATGAGGATGTTCGTCTAATAATGTAGCCACAACCGAAAACCTTTCATTTTGCATATTAAATTTGACTGTTAAGACGGCAGATAATGTTTTTACAGAAAGTTACGACTTCTCACTACTCCAATAATCATTCCCTAGTGAAAATACCCTTTCAACGACAGCATTAGTGCCTGGACAACATAAGGAAATTTCTATTAAAACTTTTAATTTTTCATGTGGGATATGTTCTACTCTAAAATGCCGAAAGATTTCTACCCATCTTTTGTCAAGTTCTATTTTCTCATCGTTCCATTTCTTCAATTTTTCTTCATTTAAATATAAATTAACTCTTCGAATTTCTTCAAAGAGAAAATTGTCATTAATAACAATATCTTTTACTTCCTTCAATACAAATATGACTGCTGAAGAAACTTCTTTCCATTCAACTTTACTATTTAGAAGGATCCATTTCAAACAATTTAATGCTCTAAAGTTCACTTCCATTCTTCGATATATTCATAGCAAATTTTACTAAAATTTTTAACTTCTTTTAAAAATTCATTTTTTATTCCGAGATTGGAATCTTCCAAAACGGTCAGTTTATTCTTTAGAATTAGTGGTAAAAATCCTTCATTAAATCTTGATTTACATTGCAGTATGAAATCGTTTAATATAATACAAACTTCTGCTGCTGAAATTTTATCTCCTACAATTTGTAGAGTAATTTTATGAAACAACGACGCCTGACTGTGAATAAAATAAAGCATATGTTCTGACATCGTTTTGAAAGAATTTCTTCAAAATTGTAGGACATTTGTCAAGGCTTAAAATATATGAACGTAGTGGATCATATAACTGCAAAACGCGTTCTAATGCTGGAGTTAAAGCAAGCCATTTGAAATAACCAAGCCGTTTTTTGTATTGAACACCAGCCTCTTCACAAAATTCTTTCAAACTTGCTACCCGTACTGTAAACCGATTGAAATATAAATATATATTTGTAATAATTACTTCTACATCTATTGACATTGAACTTGATGCTGTATTGATGGCATTTGATATAATGTGAGTATTACAACCAATTCCCAAAATATTTCGTTTCAGAAGATCTTGTAATTTTGTGTACACATTATTGACACCTTTACGGTTGCGTCCTCCAAAATTAGTATTTGTGTTATCAGCGGAGAGCGCCAAAATTTTCTTATTCAAATTCTTGTTTGTTATAATTCGAAATAAGTGATTAGACAAAATTTCTGATGTTTCCCCTTCGATTGATTCCAAATTTATAATCTTAATTTGAATGCTGTTCTTAATATCGAAATACCTTAATAAAATTGGATAAAGTTTTATTTCATTGTGATTCGATGCGTCTGATATAATAGATATATATGATACAGAATCCAGATTTTCTGATAGCATTTTCTTGCAGTATTCATTAAATACGCTGGTTACGATAGACTCACATTTTGTTCGCGCACAAGAAAATTTTTCGTCACAAAATTTTTTAAATAATTTAGTAGTGCAGTCCATGCCGCGAAAACTTTGATTATGGATTATTGTGTGAAAAGCGAAAGTACCCTCCATAACTGCCAATTTTTTTTCATTAGTTCCAAAAGTATTCCCTTTAAAAAATGTTGCCAGTTTGGATGTTGACGCTGTTGTGTCATGAGACGTTTTATGTACTTTAGTTTCAATGTGTGCCGTTATTGCACTAGTCCATGAATTGCAATTGAAAATTCCTTATTGCAAATTGTGCATTTAACCAAGGAGTCATCATTTCGACTTTTAACTACAATGAACGGAAACTCTTTTTCTAAATTTTCGTTTAAACGATTTTTCCTTCTTTTGTTATCGCTCATATTTGAATTAATAATCTAAAAATTATATTAGTAATATATTAATGTAATTTAAAATTTCAATTATTTTAATAATATTAAAAAAAAGTTTTTTTTAAAAAAAAACAATACATAAACATGATTTAACATACGTAAACTATTTAAAAACATTCAAAACATTCGTAGTCACAGTACTTTGCACATTAATCTTAGGATCCAATAACCTTATCAACAATGCTTCACATTACACGCGTTCCCAATAATTATTAAAACTTTTCAACAAAATTCTAATTAATATTATTAAAATAATTGAAATTTTAAATTACATTTATTTTTTAAAAAAGTTATAATATAAATGAAATTTTAAATTAATTAAAAGTTATTTGAATATATTTTATAAATATTTATTTATTACAAAATTAAATTAATAAAAAATAATTTGTTTAAATTAAATGTTAATTCATAATATTTTTAGTTGGTTTTGAGTACCTGTAAATGATAGTTATGCTATCGAAATATATCGTACGAAAAGTTTTTTATTGGCGTTATCTTTTAATTAAATCGTTACCAAATTTTTTTAATATATTTTTAATTTTGATTTTAAATAGATATTATAATCTGATATTAAGCAATATGCGCGCGTGAAATTCAAATCACTGTCAAAATAATTTTAAATATTTAATTAATAAAATTGAAATAAAATAATCTAAAAAAAATGTTTTAGAAATACAAATGAGTATAAAATTATGCAAATGAGACTTTCAGAGTACAGGATTTGAAAAGAGTACAGTTTGTGAAAAAAGAGTACAAAACTCAGTAAATGAGTATAGGTGGTCACCTTAATAATAATAATAATAATAATAATAATAATAATAATAATAATAATAATAATAATAATAATAATAATAATAATAATAATAATAATAATAATAATAATAAAATATGAAATAACACAAAGTAATTCATTTCTAATTCACAATTTACATGTAATTTAAATTTTACTTTTAATTTTATTATGCAAAATAATAAATATGATATGATTAAAAAAACTTTGTTAATTTTCTCCAACAATTTTAACAATGAAAAACATTAAAAGATTTTTTGCGGCAGTCAGATAGTATATAATTGTCGCGAAATTAATAATTTATTGTTTATTTAAGCTTATATGCTAATATTGACAAAAGAGTTCCAAGCGAAGAATGATAGGACAATAATTGAATACATTTTCCGATGCCAATATTACTATTCGCACATCCATTATTAATAAAATATTTATTACATATAAAAATTATATATATATATATATATATATATATATATATATATATATATATATATATATCCCTATTAAAAATCCAATTATCATCGTAATGTAAATGACTTTTATTTAAACAACAACTTTAATAAATCTGTTTGGGAATTTATAAATTTGCTAATTTTGTCAAAGTCTGAATGATTTATAATTCTATTTTGATTATTTTAATTTTTATGTTGAAACAAATGTTTTAGTTTAATTTTTCAGGAATTATACATACATTAACATAAAGCATTAACGAAATTCTAATGTAAAAAAACAAGAAAATATCAAAAAATATATTTTAAAATTAAAGAAAATCATTCAGTATTTTGAGACCTAAAATGCGACCTCAATAAGATTAAAGTGTCTAAGGTCTCATCATTTCATATTGGAATTTAATTGCATATGTTTTATTTTAAAAGGTTTTAAAAAAATTTAAAAAACAACTGAAACCGATTGTTTGTAATTTTACTTTAAGATATCTAAAATTGAAATTTTTAAGCGGAATAATTTTAAAATAATTGAAAGACAATTTCGTACTATAAGAGATTTTATTAATGCTTCACTTAAAGATGGAGTAAAGAAAAATTGGGCAGAATTAATATCTGATATAGAATACGTTTTAAATGCGACAGTTCAGAAAAATACTGGAGTAAGTCCTGCAGAAATTATATTAGGAAGAAAATTGATAGATCGCAATGGCACAGTAATAGCAAAGTAGATAGAGAAATAATTATTCAGAGATCAGAAGCTAAAAGACATAATGTTAAAGAAATTGGCACATCAAGAAGTCTAGAAGTATGGGATACAAGAGCTTAAAAATGAAGATAACGAGAGATATGAAAGACCATATACAGTATTAAAACGAAATCATGAAAGAAGGTATTTATTAACAGACGAAAATGGTAGAAATATTGAAAAGATAAAGCTTTTTAAAGAAAGGGGGATGTAAAGAGTTCTAAAACTCTTATTTAAAAATAATATAGTTAAAACAACTATTTGTGTTAAATTTGAATATTAAAATTTATGTCAAATTATATCTAATTATATTAAATTATAATAAAGTATTTTAAACTAAATTAATTATATTTGTGACTGATAGCTATATCAATATTAATAATTACCACGCCTCAGTTGTTTAAATTTTCAGAGTTTGAGAAAAATTTTGAATTGATATTTTTGTGATAATAAATAAATCCAATTCAACTAAATTTAAATACAAAAATAGATACGTTTAAAAAACGTAATACTTTCAAATGGTTTTCAATACTGGGATTATGGCGCTTAGAAAAATACGGGATTCTCTGGATTAAAATAACTTTTTATGATTTTTATTCCATTATAAATAATATAGTTTGGGTTTATTTTGGAATTGAAATGACAAGAAAAAAGATTCCAGTATTAAGAATGGGTTGAATAATTATTAAGTAAATATTTATCTCTTAGTCCTTTCTTCAAATATTGATCTGAGTGGTCTTTTTTATATAAAAACATGCTCAAAATTATCTTAAAAAATTTACAGGACCATCTACAAGAATCTGCTTTGAAACTATATTTTCAGACCATTATATCTTTATGGTTTGGACTTCACAGTAGAATCCTTTTTATTTTGCTAGCTTTTATAAACAGTTGGAGTAAAATTCTATAATTTATAAAGTTTGGTAAAAAGTCTAGTAAGAGTTTCGTAAGTAACTTTTTAGAAAGTGAAAAGCCAGTAAAAATTTGTTTTTTCTGAAATTTGAAATAATAAACATTTTACAATTTATAAAAATTCAGTCCGCAACTAATAAATTGACTAAATTAAACATAGGAACTTACGCATTACATTTACTATTTATATCTGTTTTTTTCATACATAAATGCCTTTATGCAAGACACAAATTTCATGTTTTTAAAATAACTAACTGTAAAGTCACTCCAGATCAATTTGACTGGTAAACGCAAAAATATGTTGGGGTTGTTATTAGCAAATCTTTAATTAATGATGTTTTGTAGCAAAGCAATAAAAATGGTTGATATTATTACAAATTTAAGTTTTCCTTTACAAACCCAGGTTTAACCGGTTAACCGAGTTTTAGATTGGAAAAAATGGTGAAGCTGGATTTACAAGAAACACGGATTTTTGCAAACCTTAGTTCTTAGGAGTGGTGCAACAGGGGATGAATGTGACAGAGAATAAAAGCGGGTCAATAAAAAGGGTAAAAATTACAATATTTACAGTTTATAATAAATGCTAAAAAAATTATTAAAGTATAAACATGACACGTGACAAAGGAAACAGATATTTACAGATAGCAAATGAGATGGCAAATACAAATATACAAATATAAAATGTGGAAAACCCGAGAAGAAAATGAGATTAATCATCATCTGAAATAAATAAAAAAAATTAGATTCATTCGAGGCTAACCGAAAGATGAGAGGTGACCTGCGCAATTATGGTAGCGAAAACAAATTAGATAATCTTTTCTGGGACCTAATTTGATTATTTTGTTATTCTTAAAAATAGAAGCCAGTATAAAAACGAAGCGACCAATTCTAAAGTTGCCAGTTTGTCGAAGAGGAAATTCAGATATAATAATTAAAGAAAGTTAGTAATCGATGAGCAGAGCTTGATATTAGTCAAGGTAAAAAGAAAATGGTATATTATACAGGCAATTTGCCTTTGGAAGATTTAACACTTAAAAGCAGAGAGTGCAATTATAAAAAAAGGATTATTTTTGCAAATTTATTAAATGTGTTGAATTCAGTTAAAATTTATTGGGTTAGGTATTATTAATTTTGTTGCAAAATAAGAGCACAGGAAGTCAGAGAAACAAACCAACTTGTATTAAATGAGCCCGACAAATATTTTACATGAAAATATCACATTAAGCGACCAGTGGAGTAAATGAATTATTATTTGTACATATTTTAATTTTGTAATTAAATATTAACATATGATTTTAAAAATAATTCTGTTTTTTATTTATTTAGAAAATAAATTTACAAATGAGTTAAATTGGCTTATTTCTTAAATCTATTTTTTACTCTTTTCTAATTGTTTTCTCTTTAAATTGATTTAATGACAATGCAAATTGACATTCAATTAAATATTTTGATAATTGTAAATATTTCATGTACCTGGACATTATCTCGACAGGCCTGATCATTCCCCACTCGTAAAAGTTTGAAATCTTGATCAAGAATTTCCATATCTAAAATATTTAATTATGAATAATTATGTATAGTAATAATAATAATAATAATAATAGAACTAATAATAATTTATAAATAATAATTTATTATCTATATAATTCAATTTATTATATAATTCAATGTATGTCTGTCTGTCTGTCTATCTGTATGTCTTGTATGCATTACTACGTTAAGAAGATGTTGAATGCACTCTTGCAAATTTTTTTATGTAAAACTATTTTTTAAATATCGCCCCCCCCCCCCTAGAGCCGCTACTGATAAAAATAAAAATTAACTATTATGTAACATACTACTAACAAGAAATGCAGTAACCTAAATTATTTAAATTTGAATATGTATTTTAATCATTATTTTACTAAATTGAAAAATTTTAAGATTATGAAGTGTGTAATAATACTTAATTTTGAAAATCAAATAATTTACATATTTGTTTATTTATTCATTTATTTTCATTTATTTACAAATTAAAAATTAAAAATAAATAAATAAGGCAGTTATGCCCCCCAAACGGAAATCGATTGGTCGATCTACAACTGAAGCACGAAAGAAAAAGGTATTACGAGTTTCAGAAACAGACGAGCAACGAGAATCAAGATTGGGAGCCGATAGAGTACGCATTGCTCAAACTCGTTTGAATGAAACAAAGGACCAACGAAGAGCAAGAATGGGAACCATTGAAGAACGCAATGCTTGAACAAGACAGACACTGCACGCTGATTTGAATTTTGCTGCTTTCCATTACGATACGGATTATGATAACAGTCTTCATCGTAGTGTTGTTATTACAAAATGGACAAGTTATGAGAATTTTGACGTACATAAAAATTCAAGACTGAAACACCAGGAATGTGATAGGCAGGTGGAAAAGTGAAATTAACAGAATCACATATACTACCAGAACCATTATCAACTTTGGTGTCAGGTGACACAAGCCAGTCGAAACATACGCAAGTTCAATTCATGTTTCCAAATGACATCGTTCGGTGAAACATAAATCATAAGTGAAAATTACATGCCAACGCTCAAAGTCTAAGAGCAAATTTATCATCGCGCTGGATCACTTATACCACTGTCGGATTCAGATCATAAATTCCTCCAAATTTATTTCATGGGAACCACTGATGAACAAATTGATCAACGTTGTCGATTTAATACCAGCACTAATCGACAAATTGATGCTGTATTACAAAGTTTATTCGATCAACACAACGAATTAGTTCATCTATTCAGGATTGCCCTTGAATGAATGCCAGCTGATGATTATGTTGTTGTCATTAAAGTTGACAAAACACCAGACGGCCAACACGAAAGACAGTACAATGCACCAACAATTAATGAAGTAGCGATAGTCATAGTTGGCACAGAATTTAACTCGAGTGATATAGTTCTACAAATCTACCCAATGTATCACATTTCCAGCTAAAACTTTGTAAGATGACATCAACTAAAGACGAATTAATTCAACAAGTTACAAAAATAATCAGTGGCTCATTACACGTGATATATATTAGCCAATACCAACAATGATGTTCAAAATGGATTTCCAGGAACATTTTAATATTGAAAATTGGAGTGCTTATCATTCTTCTCCGAAACATCAATTCACCACAATTTTGTAACGGTACGAGACTTTCGGTAAAAAAAGTATGAAAAATATCATCGAAGACGCAATTTTGAATTTCAAATTAAAGGGAAAGATGTACAGTGACCATGAATTCCAATGGTCCAAACACATATGCCATTTGGAATAGACTTGGAGAATCCGTTCTTCTCACATAGACAACTGTATGCGGTCACTTCACGCGAATGAAAACCTTCCGATTTATTCGTATACACATCAGACGAAAAAACAAAAATTATTGTATACCCAAAAGTACTCGAATAAATAAATAAATAGTATTAAAATAAATAAATCTCAATGTGTTGTGTTAATTTTTTTGTCTTTGAATTTTCTTTCTTTTGAGATCGCAGCAACTCGCAACGGGTAAGCTAGTTTATAATAATCATGTTATTATTACCTCGATGTTTGATGACTAAAGCGTATATGTTTACATGCAAAATGAAGTCAAGTAAGTATTCATGTGATCTGTATTAATAATGACTATTGAAATAATAAAAATTCTTTTTCAATATTCTGCAATTAGATGCACTATAAATAGTATTACAAGTACATGTTCTATTTTAGAATTTCCTACATAATACAGTACCTCATCTAATAATAATAAATATATTAGTAGTACAATAATAATAATAATAATAATAATAATAATAATAATAATAAAATAATAATAATAATAATAATAATAATAAAAATAATAATAATAATAATAATAACAATAATAATAATAATAATAAAAATTGACAAGAAATGTAATAATAATAATTATAATAAATAACAAAGAAAATGAAAAAAGTTATCAGAAAAGCTCAAAAATCTAAAAAATGTAACTAATATTTATTGAATAGTAATAAGTACCTGAAAACTTTCTGCCTCCAACCCCGATTACAATGATTGATACCGGCAAATATGACGCCTTAAAATAATGAAATGATTATTTAACTATTCTCTTTGGTTTTAATCTGAAGAAATTTTTTAATAATTAATGATATGTTTTTAAGTTTATTGAATCATTGAATTTTATCCTAAAAAGAAAACTTTCAAAAAGACTGCTCGGTATTTTCTGATGAATTTGTCTGAATAATATAATTTTAAAAATTACAGTTTAAATGGAGTATTAAATTTTGATTAATTAAATAATTTATATTTTGGCATAAATGCTATTAAGTAATCAAGGAAAATGTAATTTATGTTTTTGTAACATTCCAAATACTAAAATTGTTATTTTCAAAATATTTTGTAAATTAACCAGGAATGAGTATTAATGTCTTTTAATTAATATATTATTATTAATAAATTATTAATGATTTTTATAGTAGTTAAAACAAAGATGATGAAGGAGCTTTGAATGAATTAGTTTATTGAAATATACGATAATAATATCTGAGGAGTAAAATATGAACGTATCGTACCGCTTAACAATCAAACAAATGTATATTCACCTCTATAATACACCATTTCCAAATTGAATTTGCTATAAGGAGACAATTAGTTCGTTAAATTTTCATGACAATTTTGTGGTTTAATAATAATAATAATAATACACCAAAGCGCTATTTAGTAAAAATGCGTTTTGGATTTGCATCTGTGAAGTTTATTATTTTAAAGATTTCATTTGGTACACTAAATATAAATTTTACACATAATTTACATTGAATTTAAATAAAAATGAACAAAAATGCAATTAATAAAATATTTCTGTTCTACTCCATACACATTAACAGCAGAGTTAATACAAAGGACTATTATTAGAAAACCTTATAGCTAGCTAATCCCCACTCAAAACAATTATAAATCTTATAACACCGTAAAAATGTATTGAAACCGCAAACGCCTAAGACTGACAGTTTAATGTTAAACTTTAAAATAACGTCATTTTTATTTTATTTTAGACACAATTATTTCGATGTTGCTCAATTAATGTATCTTTAAACTTTACAATCAGTGCACATAACGACTCTTAGGAGGGGAATTACCAAATATGCCAAAATTCTTGAAAATCTTTTCCGCGCACGTTTTCAAAATCGAGATAAAAAAATAAAATAAAAATTGTTTTAATGAAACAAAAAATGAGAAAGAATTATTACTGTTTAATTCTTAAATAACTAACTTTACAATCAATTTCTCGTTTTTTATCGTTTTTCCTTTTTTTAATTTTTTTAATATTTTGATCTATATAACTTGAATGACTACATAATAAACAATTAAAACAGTTAAAGCTTTGATGAAGCAATTACCAAAAATGAATTATAAAATGAACCTTTTAGACCAAAATTTAAATATTAAAAATTATACGAGATTTTGAGTATTAATATTATTATTATTTTATTTCGAAATTTTATTAATTTCTAGTTGTAGTTTTGTTTAACTGATTATCTTTTAGTTATTTTTCATTTATCTTAGATTAAAAAGAAAACTAAGAAATTGTAAATGACCAAGAATATAAAATATTTTTGTGATTGAATTTTTATATCTAAAAATACATTCATACTTCTTTCTTAACTTATAAGGAGTCTTCATTAAAGACGTTCCTGTAAAGATGAGGGAGCGTTTCCACAAATGGGACATAATAAAAACAATCTCACACAAATTTTGATATTATAAATAAACATATTTACCGTCAATGTTTAAAAACCATTTTCTGTTTACAACAGTATCAAAGCAAAAAAAAAAGTTAAAGCAAATGCAAAACTTTAAATTGAAGAAACTGTAAATGAAATTGCACTAAACTGCAAAAGCTGTAACACCAGAACATGTCCAAAATATTCAGGAGTAAATGTCATACATCCTTGCTTTGGGACTTTGTAGCTAGATAAGGCTGAGACAATGTATTCTTTTTTAATAATTACTACAAATATAAAAAGGAGAGGAATTAAAAATATAAGTCAGCACATCGGGACTTGTTAAAAAAAATTTAAATTTGATGAAGAAATCTATTTTAGAGTTGTGTACGTCTTTCAAAATTAAATGCTCCTTAAATATGAGGAAAATTCTTAGTAATTGTCCTACTTTACGTAACTTATGTAATTGAACATAAAAGTATAAACTTGTTTTTGTTACATCAGAATGCACATAGGTCTGGACCAAAGGAGACTAAAAAATTAAGAATTTTCAAAATTTAATTAAAATAAACATAATTTTTGTGAAATATTTTTAGATTTGTTTATTTATTTGTTTGTCATATATCTATCGTTTTGTGTGTAACGATATATATATTCTACTGACTATAATAAATAGAATTTAATTAATAGAATTGTTTTTAAAATTCGGATCAAATAAAGATATAATTTTTACTTTAGTCGTTTATTACTGGTCACATGATTAGTATTTCTAAAACACAAATAAATATAAATAGTTTTCTTTAGTGTCACTAGAAAAAAATAATATATAAACATTCTTTGGTCCAAAACTATAAAACAAATTTCGTAATGCTTTTCTGATAAACTCCTTTTAAAAATATCCTTCATACTTTTAGTGCCTGCAACATTTTAATTTTTAATTAATTTTATTAAATTTTAATTATATTACAAATGCGTTTAAGAATAACACATTTAATTTTGAATATTGCACTTTTAATGATAGCCACATCATTTAATTTAAAGATTTACAAACAACCAATGAAAATGCTCAACCATTCATCGATGATTTCTCAATCGGTGAAATTACTGTTTTGGTTAATGCTTGTTTCCAAATATTAAAGTCAGCTAGTAACTAAACCAACTCATTTGAAAATCCAAAATGTTGAAATTTATTCAGATAAAAAAACATTGTTTTCTCTTAAAAACATTCTTCACATTATCATTTTTCAACTCGATTCTACTAACAACATTATGAGACTTGAATAAACGCAAAACCTTGATATCGAATGCTCTGTGACCAAATGGTGAACAAACGAATCTAAAATTCAACTGATGAAATCAGCTTATTGGATTAATTTGGAATATTTTTTGATGTTATTCTTGTGTCCCTACAGTACTCATCTAGCAATGATCTTTTGTAGTTTAATGTAAATATTTATTATTATACGTATATTTGTCTTTTCTCAAAATTACACAAATACAAACCAACTCACCTCAATAACGGCTCTTTTTGTTTCAACCCAATCATCTACTGATCCATCTGTTAGAATTAATAATATAAAATAATGTGACCCATCTCGGTGCTCCTTGGATAAACTTATTCATTTAAATTGAAATTACAAAGAAAACTATAAATTTACTTAGAAACCTGTCGTATGACTGGTGCAAAATGGGTCGGACCTGATAATTTCACTTGCAGCAAAGCTTCCCGATAAGCCTTCATTACACCTTCAACACCTTTACAAAAAGGATTCGAGTAGTCTCCATTCTAATTAAAAAAAACAATAAAATTATACTTAAACTAATGCGGCTAACATAATTATTATAAATAAAATTTCCTTATTTTGTACATTCAATATTTTATATTATATTATAAAATAAATAATTTTGGTGATTGAATTAATTTCTACATTAATTTCTATGAACATAATACACAGAAATATTTGTTTTACCTGACTGTAATATCCAGGGCTGTGAAGTCGCTAAAAGAAAAACACGACTCCGACTCCAATTCCCATATTTATCAACAACACGACTCCACTCCGACTCCGACTCAAAAAAGTTTAATTTTGTATATATTATGCAATCTGACACAGATGCAATTGATGCAAAACAATGAATGAAAAAGCCATGAATCTTACTGAGCAAACACATTCATGTATTTCAAGTAACAGGTGAAATATGTATCAGATCTTACTTTAGGACATAAAAAAAGAAACATACCAATAGTTTTTGCGTTGACTTGTATACATTTCATTTTTGGGATCTTAGTGACTCACCGCCTCGGCACAACTCATGACAAATACAATTCATTCATTATACACATTCATTATTAAGCAAATAAAATTTTATAAATTTCGTAATTAAAATAATGCATTTCATAAAAAATGGTTGAAATCACTCATTTTTCACGACTCTGATACCGGTTCCAATCCCGAACAAAGCATCGCGACTCCACGACTTCAATTTCGACTCCACTCTCTAATAATATCAATCATTGTATCATAAAAAGCTTAAATTTTCGCGGGATAAATTTAGACTCCTTGATTCAATTTTCAGATTTATATAACCAAGAATGGTCAAAATAATAGTAAATAAAAACAAATAAACAATTGTTCTGTTTTCAATTTCTTGATAACTGTCGACTGAATAAATTGATTAATATCAGTGCACACAATTGTTGTCTGAATTTTGTGTTTAATATTGGATTTCAAATCCTACTGTGTTCGGATTTTGGTTAAAATATGTCATGGGTGCAATGCCACATTCATTGAAATGAGTGTTCGCCAATTCCGCCCTAAAGTTCTTGACCACAGTCGAATTAAGGAATTTATTAATATTAGTAAACGCCATTTTGTGCTGCATGATGAAAATAAGTATAAATTATATTTTTATTTAGAAATTTAAAAGTAATTTATTGAAATTTTATTAGAACTATGTTAAAATTTCGATTTTATATAATTTTATAAAATAGATTTTTAAGAATTTAGATTTAAAATTTAAAAACAATTTAAAATTTTTTAATATAATATATTTTTAAAATATAAAAGATTAATGACGAAATTTGTTTGAAAAAAGCAAATTAATTTGATATAGTTTCAAGGTTGAATCTACGTTATTATGACAGGGAGTCTGTAGAAATATGTTGTAGTTTAAAATAAATGTTAGATTGGTGCTTTATTTTATTTATCTCAATGCCAATGTTTTTTGATTCTTAAAATTAATTATTATTATTATTAATAATTATTATTATTGTTATTATTATTATTATTATTATTATTATTATTATTATTATTATTATTATTATTTATTGTCATTATTACAAGAAAAGCTAATTCAAACACAGATTTTACGATATATTATAACAGATTTACTAGCATCATCAAGTAAAAAACCAATTTTCTGGTCTTCACACTAAATGTTTTGTGAATTTAAGTTTAAGAAAAATATGGTGAAAGGATGGATTTATTTTCTTGGTCTTTATCTTTTACTTTCGAAAATTTAGTAAAAAGTATTGATAAACTTTAAAATCTTTTTTGTTGTTGATAGTGGAATCATTTATATAAATAAAATTTAAATAAATAACAACGTTAGCCAATTTCAGCAATGTTCATTCATAAAATATAAAATGTTTAGACCGATAAATGGGCATGATCACTCATAACCAAAATTTAACTAGGCTTTCACTTTCTCCTGTTCTTCTTTGATTAATATTTTCTTTCACTCAACTGTAGTCAACAAATATATTTACTTAAACAAATTTCCAAAATATTTTTCAAATTAAATTTTCTAATAATAAAAATTTAATAAATTAGAATAAAAACTTTGAGAAATTTTTTAAAAAATAAAAGATTTCATTCAATTTTAATAAATGTTTTTTAATATTTTAAAATCTCATTTTACAAAAAATGTTAATAAATATATAAAAAACTTAATTTTTAAATTTTAGGATTTTCGACATTTTACCTTGGCAGGGGTTTGTTTTGATAATCTTTAAAATCTTTTTTTGTCGATACCGGAATCATTTTTATAAATAAAATAAAAATAAATAACAATGTTAGCCAATTTCTACGATTGATTAAAAATCCTAAGAATTCATTTTTCAAAATAACTGAGTCCAATTTGACTTGTGAATGTAAATAAAATGTTGATGTAAATAATATCAATAGTGTATGTAAAAATGATGAACCTAAATTTGTGTTTTGAATGCTTTTAAAAAGTTAAATTGGTAAACCTG